>PVIR01005322.1:44334-72829 GCA_004026965.1 Petromus typicus
TACCAGTATAAGACACAACTTAATTCTCATTTTTTCCCATAGCCCCACCCACCCTACCACCCCCCCATATATATAAAATTTGTTTCCTTACTTTTTTGTTACAATCTCAACATTGTCCCCTTTCACCTTATTTTACATTGAGCATTTTCTATTTCACAATATATAACATACAATGCTAGGACTCATTTACATCTTCACCTATGTTATTCTCTTTATCACGATGTTCTGCCTCATCATAGGCCAGAAGCAAGGAAGACAATTCCCGTGGACTAAATCTCAAATCTGTGAGCCAAAATATATCTTTCCTTCTTTAAGTTCTTATTTATTATAGGTATTTAGTCATGATAATTGAAATCTAAAACATCTATCTAGCTCTTTGAGGAAGTTACACTTAGATTTAATATCTCCTGCATTTTTAAAAATCTAACTTCATTGGTACATTTTATACCTATGGTAGGATCATGTTTAACATTACTATATATGACACATCTTAATTTTCATTTTTTTCTCTTCCTTTCCCCACCTGCAACTCCTATCCTCTGTACACATAAGCTTTGTTTCCTTTTTTCTTTCCCTTCTTTACTTTCGACTACTCACCCTTTCCCATTTCCCTTTGTGTATTTTCTTCTGATCTCACATTACCTATCATACATTTTGGCATTCTTCCTTTGGTTTTTCATACTAGAGAAAAGATACAGCATTTACACATCTGTGTCCTCTTTATTTCACTTATGAGTATGTCTTTGAGGAATATCCACTTGAGTACAAATGACTCAAATTTATCATTCTGTATGGCCAAGTAATATTCCACTTTATAAAGAAACACACATCTTCTTTATCCAGTCCCTCATTGATGGGTATTTGGATTGTTTCCAAGATTTAGCTATCACAAACTGAGCTTCTATAAACTTTGGGTGCACATATATTGCTGTAGTATGATTCTTTTTTATTTTTTCATGCGTACAACTAGCAGAGAAATAGCCAGGTCAAACGGAATATTGAGTCCTAGTTTTTCAAGGAGTTTCCCTACTGATCTCCATAGTGGTTGCACAAGTCTATATTCCCACCAACAGTGGAAAAGGGTTCCTTTCTCCCCACAACTCTCCCAGCATTTGTTGTTGGTTGATTTCATGATAGCAGTCATTCTTTCTGGAGTGAAATGAAATCTCAGTGTTGTTTTCATTTGTGTCTCTTCAGTGACCAGTGATGCTGAACATTTCTTCATGTGTTTCTTAGCTGCCTTCTTCATCTGAAAAATGTCTATATACTTCACATGCCCATTTTTGAATTGGATATTTAAATTTGGATGGGGCTAGGTTTTTTTTAAAGTTCTTTCTTTACTCTAGATAGTAGTATTTTGTCTGAGAAACAGCTGCTAAAATTTTTTCCTGCATTGTAGGTTGTCTTTTCACTCTGTTGGTAATTTCTCTTGCTGTGAAAAAATTCTTAGTAAGATAAGGTCCCAATTGTTGATTCTCTCTGCTAGTTCCCGTGCTGCTGAGGTTTTGTTCATAAAGTTTTTATCTATGTCTTCAAGGAGTTCCACCTAATCTATAATCCCAATTGAAATTACAACAGAATACTTCATAGAGCAAGAGAAAATAATCCAAAAATTCATCTGAAATCACAATAGATCTAGAAGAGCAAAAGGAATTCTAAGCAGCAAGATCATGGCAGGGTGTATCACAATCCCCAACCTGAAACTATACAATAAAGCCATTGTGATAAAAACAGCATGTTCTGGCAAAGAAACAGACCCAAAGATCAATGGAACAGACTAGAAGATGCAGAAACCACTCTAGATATACTAAGCCACCTCATCTTTGTCAAAGAAGCCAAGCACTCTCAATGGAGGAAAGATAGCCTCTTTAAAAAATGGTTCTTGGAAAACTGAGTTTCAACTTGCCAAAGATTAAAGATAAATTTATTTCTTTCCCCATGCACCAAACTAAAGTCAAAGTGAATTAGAAACCTAAATATTAAAACAGAAACACTAAACCTCCTGCATTATTTTTAATTGCATCTTTTTTGATGTAAATATTTAAAAATATTGATTGATTAAAATTCATTTGGAAAATATATAATACTCAATTTTAGGTTAAGTAAACAAATCTACAAAATAGATTACACAAGACCATATTTTTTTTATTTGTTGTTCTTCTTTGACTAAATTTCTATAATTTTATTTAGAAAAATAAGCTAACAGTTTTGCCCCAATAAAAGATCAGTTAGTGTTACTAACCATTGTTTCTCATTACAGTTATTGTCTAAGTGCTTACTTGTCTTTAGCCATTTAACATTAACAAATGAGATGGATGTAGTTTGTTTCATTCCTGTCTGATTTATGCTTAGGTATTTACCTTTCCCTCTTGTAGCAGAAAATTCTTCAGGGACAGAGATCCTGTCTTCATCTCCAAAGTGGATCTGATTTGTGTCCTTTCTCCTCAGAAGTCCTTGGAGTAGCATAGGTACTCAGACCTCCTATGGCCAACTATTTCTGGAAAAAGAATTGCTTAGGACAAAGCATAGCACTCAGTGTAAATAAGGAGACTGGAGAAGATGGTGGCAGAGGGCTATTGATGGAAAAGATGCCTCGTTGGCAAAGGACATTGTCATGACAAAAGCATGGGACATTTTTTCACTGTTGGTTCAAGGATGAAGCCAGCAGGGAAACAAAGAAGAGCTATGAGAATTACAGAGAAATTGAGCTCAGATTTTGACTAGTTTGATCTATCTCTAGAATTCTGTCAGTCTGTCTATCTGTGATCTAGTGAATTCTCTTATTATTTAGGTCAGGTTGAGAAGAGATTTCTGTTTGCTGCTTTTAAAAGTGTTAAATTTTAACATAGATATTATTGTGCTCTGTAATAATTTCATAGAAATAGTCAAAATATAATAAGTAATAAAATACACATTTATAAAATTTTCATAATTCTGTGTATTTAAAAAATGCTTTTTATGTACTTTAAGTCCCTAAGTGACCTTATGTAGCTCTGATTACATTGCAGTTATCACTTACCTAGAAATTGGGATTGAAATATATAGAGGGAAATGATATAGAGCTAAAATTATCCTTGGGAATCCCATCTTTCTATGCATACAAGCCAGCCAGTTCCCTTAGTCTGTCTGTCTGTCTGTCTCTCTCTCACCATTCATTTAGTTGGAAATACTTCCAAATACGTTCTATGTGTCTCATACTAAGTGAAAAGTCATAACCAGGTTCTCAGAGCTCATGAAAAGTACTTTCTAGCAGACAGGAAAATTATCAAATAAATAAGTGACATAATTACAGACTGAAATGATTTCTAAGAAGAATTGGAGTGGTTGGAATATACAATCCCCTGACGGAAGTCAGGACAGGTTTTTCTGAAGAGGTGATTGAGTTTGGTGGATGAGAATGAGCTCATCTGATAGGTGCTCATAAGAGCATTCCAGACAGAGAAAAAAACAGTTGCAAAGATCTCAGATGAGAAAGAGTTTAGTGTGTTTGTGGAGCAGAGGGAAAAGTAGCAAATGATGAGGAAAGTGTACAAAATGAAATCAGAAGAGTGGACAGTACTTAGTATAGCGATGTATTTTCTGTGAGGCCTGCTAAGGGAATATGCGTATTATGCTAATGGGAATGGAAAGCAAACAAATGGCCTTACAACTAACACGAGGCCCAAAAATAGTTATTGTAATGAACTGGTTAGGGTGCTAAGTTCCAAAAACATGGTGCTTCAAGGTAGCCTGATGGTAGTAAAGGTGGACAGAAGTGACTAGAATTGAATTTTATTGTAGAAACAGAACTTAAAGGAGCTGGTGATGTTTGAATGTTAGGAAGCAGAGGAAGGAAGATTAATTGGAAGTGGGGAGATCATATTTACATGGAAAAAACTCCAGGACTAGCATTAGGGAGATAGGGGGTGGGGGGTTTCAGGGTGGGTGTGGGAAGGGGAAAAATGAGAAGTTGTGTCATATTCTGATATAAACTCTCAATGTTCAATGTGATGATGATGTGTATTTATAATGTACCAATAAAGATTTGAATGTTTTTTTTAAAGCTATTTTTGTACCACTCAAGTTTGAGAGGCTAAGTTGATATTTAACCGTTGAGGAGCAGGCCACAAAAAGGGCAAATGATCTACCCAACATCATACAACATAAGTGGAAGTGGAAACACTTAACTTGACATGAGATACATGTGAAGCAGTTTCTTTGAATTTTTTAATTTAATTTAATTTTTTTGGTGTTGAGGATCAAATCTGGAAATGGCACCATTAACCTATGGTGCTTTAGCAGTGAACAACAAATTGTGTCATCAGTAGATTATGAAATACCTCGCCAACAGTAATGGTTAATTGCTGACAAACTTAACAATGGCAGCAACAGCTTTTCATTGTTGGTGAGCATCTCTAAAGACAAAACCCAGAGAGCCCAGATGAGGATGTTGACATTGCTACAAGCTGGTTGATGGAATGAGTAGCAGAGATTTCCTGCTCTAGCTAATTTTCTTGTCCTTTGAATCTCGTCATTTCCAATATTTTAACTTTAGAAATTCTTTGCATTAAGTAACGAAAGAAACATGATACCATGTTGTGTTACACAACAGAATTCAGTATAAGATGGTACACTACCATGTGGAGTCAGATAATGGCACCAATTGCTTTAATCTAACCTTCCCGTGGAACAGTGTTATTATGCAGAGTGCCATTCTGTTCTTGAGTCTTATGAGGCTCCTCTGTGAACCCAGTAAGCAGAGCTCTCGGGATTGTTACCATCACTGTGATATAATAGTAGAGCTGCATCTTAGTTGGTAGTTGGGTACTCAAGAATGTAAGAAGAAAATTGTTTGGAGTTAAAACTACTCCTGAGAATTCCTCCCCCCTCCTCAAACTATAGTTCTACCAGGGATAGGGATTCAATGATGTTCTTTCCCTTCATACCTGGTTAAATAAATAGTTTGTTTTAGAGATCATCTTGTAGAAAAATTAGACACCTTCAGAATAGAAAGACACTAAGTATTGCTTTATTCTTTTTTCTTTTTTGGCTCTTTTTCCTTAGGTAAATATTTATGGCCTCCTATGTGTCAGCATTAATCATGGACAATGGAATATACAGTGATAAAACAGAGAGGCTAAAGTCTTGAGCCTATGTGGCTTCTGGTCCAGCATGCATCATGAGAAGTCTGTGGATCCCAGAGACAGGGTAGGGCCTAGGGAGCACACAGCTGTTGCAATTAGGGCCAGTGGAACTCATTCCCTGATCAAAGATTCTTTTTTTCTCTCTCTTTGCTGATCAGATTTGGCAGCTTAGCACAGAATCCTGTAAGATGAAATTTTGTATTCCCACAATCTTTTTGTTTCTCAATCTGAATTAAAGTCCCTACTTATGGACTTTATTTCCTGACTTTTTATTCTGAGATAATAATTCCTGCTTCTATCCTGGTTTTTGTTTCACCTAAAATATATTCATCGGACTTGTGATATCTCTGTGGCTTAGTCTTTTGTGTGATATCCTTGACTGCTGGTCAAGATTAGCCTAGGCATGGGTGTTCAATATAGGAAGGGCCAGGTATCACTTTAGTGGCATCTTGATTTCTCAATTTCTCTGGAGATTTCATTATACCCTATAACCTAGAGAGGGGACTGTCATTGTTCTTGAGGATAAACCTATTTAGGTGAAAGCCCTCTGCAGAATCATTTATCTTCCATTCCAGTTTATACCGGAGACATGGCTATTGTCCAAAGCACAATGATTTATTAGGGTTCCTATTTAGGACTGTATTTAAAGACACTATGCCCTACATTGTGAGATTGTTAAAATAAGAAATTCCCGTGTAATTAAATTGTGCACAGAACAATTGGTGTGGAGGAGGAGAGAGCCTTGGGTAAGATACACAAAATTCTTGCCGTTAAAGTCACAGAGTACTTTGCTTGTGTCATGTCAGGCTGTCCTTGTCTATTAGTAGGTAAGCATTGGACACTTCAGCAGTGCGACTTCATTTATTTGAATGCCCCACAACATGAAAATACTTTAAATGCTTTTGGATAGTTGCCATTGTAATTTTATTGTATAATTACTAGATTTAATGTCATGGTCATTTAATGTTTTTATATTCATCTCAGGTACACTAGGAGAGGGAAAAACTGATTACTTATAAACAGAAACCTTTTATAAATTGGTTTGAAAAGAAAAAGAATAGGGTGAAGTCTCCTGAAAAGACAGCCATGGCTTTAGGTGGAAAGAGAACAACATTGCTATACCCCTGACACACTGTGAGACCTTCGACTTGCAGTCGCGTTGCTGGTCTCTGTTTCTGTCCACTAAGAAATGTGAGCTACCATAATAGAAATCTCAGTGGTATAGCACAGACTCCTTCCTCAGCCGCTTTCGTCAGTGACTATTTGTGTGAAGGTGTATTCTGGCTTCCACTTTGTGGCTCTATCTTGAACTCGTGGTCTTAGCTGAACCCAAGCTGAAAGTTACATTTATGGTCAACACCATCATCCTCGCAAGGAAGCTTTCTCAACATCGGATTGTTCTTTCAGGCTCCTCTCTTGTCCTTTTCCTATCCTACTGACTAACTCCAACATTAAATTGGATAATAATAGAGGAGCGCATTATCTAATGGATATTAAATTCTCACATTTCAAGGGAATGCTTAGGCTGCTTCTTGATGCTAATTATGTATTATTTTAAGTATCTTAATTACTGAAGTATTTTTAATAACAAATATATAGCCTTTTAGTCCATTGATTCTGGATGTGTTCTTTACCAAATCTCAGTCACAAATGCATAGGTATCTGGTTGCTTCAGAAAGTTATTTTTTTCACAGTGTCTTCTCCAAATAATGACTTTATGAAATTTTAATCATTTATAATATCCAAATTGTTCTATTTTCTTTCCACTCCAGAAAAAGAAACAAATGACAAGTAGATTTTAAATCACCAGAAACAAGAAACTGGGCTGAAGCCTTAGCCTGGCGTCTTGTGTGTGTGTGTGTGTGTGTGTGTGTGTGTGTGTGTGTGTGTGTGTGTATGTGTGTGTGTGTGTTTTATTTTACTGCTATGAAACTTTCATATTTTATCATATATATTTAAAGTACAGAATACGATGTTCTATATACACAGTAAATGTTAAGATTAAATAGTATTCTAGTGTGAGCACATGTGTCTATGCATCCATGTAATAGTCTATCATTAGCTATTTTAAATAATGCTATAATGAACATCAAAGTCAAAATCATGTGCTAATTAAATTTCCTTTATACATATACATAGAAGAAAGACTGCTGGTTTATATGACATGTCTATATTTGATTTCATGGGGAAAGCCTCTGCACTGTGCTCCCTAGTGGCTGCACAAAGTCATATTCCCACCAAGCATGTACATGGATCCCTTTCTCTCCACATGCTTACCAGCCTATGTTATCTTGTCTTTCTGAGAGTAGCCATTACAGCAGATCTGAAGTAATATCTCATTGTGGTTTTGATTTTTATTTCTTTGATGGTTAATGATGCTGAGTACTTTTTTCATATGCGCATTGGCCATTTGTATATCTTCTTTAGAGAAAATTTTTTTTCAGGTCCTTCGTTCATGCTGTAATGGGTTATTCCTGTGTGTGCTACTTATGCATTTTGGATCTTAACTTCTTTGCTGGCACGTGCTTTACAGTGCTTTACTTTTCAGTTTTGTCATTATCAGAGGTATTCACTTTGTAAGGAGTGTGGAGGCTGGTTTGCATTGTTTTTATTTTTAAGTTTCCAAATTGGCTGTATTAAGTACATTTTTGTACTACTCTCTCATGTTGTTTATGAGATGGCTTGAGTGATTAGCACTTATGGCTGGCTTTGAGAACCTCACTCCTGGCCCTGTTCCCTAGAAGTCCTCTGTATGCGGAATCTGACCAGGCCAGAGTTTGAAATATGCAGGGAGTGTGTGGTAAGAAGTAAGAGGTACTAGTGATCTACTAGTACCATACTGCCTTAGTAGTAGTGCATTTGATAAGGATTTGAAATTCAGTGTTGACCTTGTACCCAGCTCCTGTATTAAATCTGGTGATTAAGTCAAGCAGTCTTTTGGCTGAGTTTTTGGGATTTTCTATATGAAGTACAGACAGTAGATCACATACTGGTGTATGTCTTACTATAGGCTGGAGGTAGAATCCAAAGCACAAATTCTCTCTTGGAAGAGTTATATAATAATTCGGAAAGATAAGTGAGAGTTACGTAGGGGTAGCTACATGTGAACTATTAGAGTTTTTGGGCTTTAAAGATGTTTTCCTCAAAGCCTTTTACAGAGAACATAATTCCCTTAAGTTGTTCCATAAAATGAGAACATTTAAAATACATCCTACTTTTAAAATAGGATACATGTGACTGTCACCTTCAGTATTCATATCCCATTCTTCTTACTGTAGGCTATATATTATGTGCACTATCATCTATTGCTTCTGTTAGGTATATACATCATCATTATCATCACCACCATTTTAGTTATATAATACTATAAAAATTTCTTTAAAGTTGGCTTAAAAGAACAATGAATACTGATTGTCTGCTAGTCAGTTTTCTGTTACTGTACTAATTACTTGAGCTAATCATTTTATAAAAAAAAAATTTATTTTGGTTTACACTTTCAGGAGTTCCAGTCCATAATCAATTGGCCTGTGAGGTGGCAATCATGGCAGAAATATGTGGCAGAGGAGGCATATTCATTTCAAATCTGAACACTGATGTCAGGTTTAAATTTTCATTATTTTCAGTGAACATGTGGTCCCATAAACATTTCCTGTAACTTTGTGTGGTGAGTACTGAGTCTAATTGTCATAGCCACAGCACTTGATTGATGTCTACCAATAAATAATCAGGACAACAAATAAATAATGGAAGTGAAGTGAATGTTTCCATGAAAAGGGCTGCAGGTAGGAGTGGATGGATATATTAAAAACAGTTGAGAGGAAATTAAGCTACAAACTTGTATCCAGAATGAAAAAAATAAATATCTACTTTATAAGAAATAGGACAGCTGAACCTTATGGATCTCTTCTAGCTGAAAAAGGCCATAATTCTAATGTTTTTTGAGTTACAAAATTCTTTAAATCTTTAAGTTTGGTTCCATACTGCCTTAGTAGTAGTGCATTTGATAAGGATTTGAAGTTCAGTGTTGACCTTGTACCCAGCTGCTGTATTAAATCTGATGATTAAGTCAAGCAGTGTTTTGGCTGAGTTTATGGGATTTTCTATATAAAGTTCCATGTCATCAGCAGTGACAGCTTCATTTCTTCTTTCATATCTTTCTTTTATTTCTTTCTCTTGCCTAATTTCTTTGGCTAATGTTTCCAGGACTATGTTGAACAGAATGATGATAGTGGACATCTTTGACTTGTTCCTTATTTTAGCCTGAAAGGTTTCAGTTTTTGACAGTTTAGTATGATGCTGACTGTTGGTTTTTCATAAATAGCTTTTATCAGGTTGAGATAAAAACCTTCTATCCCAATTTTTCTATAGAATTTTAACTATGAATGAGTGTTGGATTTTGTTTAACACTTTTTCTGCATCTATTGAGGTGATAATGTGTTTTTTGTCCTTAACTCTGTTAATATAGATAATACACATTTATTTTATGTTGTATATCTGGATGAATCCAACTTGGTCAGGGTGTATGATCTTCTTGATGATCATCTATATTCTGTTTCTCAAGATCTTATTGGGAATTTTGCATCTATATTCATTAGAGAGATTTGTCTGAAGTCCTCTTTCTTGGTTGAGTCTTTTTCTGCTTTTGGAATCATGGAAACTCAAGAGGAAAAGCTCACTTGGAAAAGAAGATAGAAGAGTAGATTTTTTCGGAAGGTGGGACATCAGAGTAGAATTATCTAGTAGAGAGCTAGAGGCATGGAAGAAAATGAACTAGATAAAGCTTTAGGGTCAGGATTCATGGGGAATATATCTTGTAGTAGAGAGTGATCTACTGTCTGAACACTTCCAGTATGCCCCAAGCATCAGTCATTATGTTGAATAAAAGGAATAGGATTATTGGTTGAGTTGATCACATGGAGGTCAGTGAAGAGAAGTTCTAGGATAATAATGTTAACTACAGCAGCTCACATTTACTAAGCATTTAGAATATGTCTGGTACACTAGTGATATTGTGCACTACCATATCTAATCCTACCCCTTCTGTGATACAGAGTAGGGTTTGACAATTTTTACAGTTTGTGATTATATAATATCTGTTAAAACTATTTAATTCTGCTGTAGGGAAAGTGATGATGTATAACATGTAAGTGATTAGTGTGGATTTGTTACAATAAGACTTTAGTATAGAACCACTGTAGGTGGAGTAAGCTAGATCTGCCATCTCCATCAGTACATTATCATCCTACCCAGTGACTTTTAATCTATAGAATGAAGACCACCCCCCAACTCAAGTCTGCTGTGTCAGGGTACACTCTTTGCCTTACTCCATTCTATTTCTTGAAATCAGTCTTCAGAAAGGTAATCTCAGCAGCAGAAAGTAGGCTGGATGACAAAGGGAAAAATTAGTGGCTGTAGACAGGAAGACCAGTTGGCAAAAACATAAATAACATTCACTGATATCTTTGTTGTTGTTGTTGTTGTTGTTGTTGTTGTTGTTGTTATTGGGAATAGAGTTGAGGACTTTGAGTTTTCCAGGCAAGGCCAGCACCATTGAGCTACATCCTCAGGCTACTCACTGATATCTTAAAGTGTCCAGGCAACAGTAGCAATAGATGGGAGAGAGTGGTTAGGCATAGGCAGTATAGTGATAGAATCTGTATGGTTTTACAACTAACTGGAGATCCAATGGTGGGCTAGAGCTGGAAATGCATAGATAAATGTTGGTAAAGTGTTTTAGCAAGCCAGATCCTTGCTTGTGATCTTGCTTGTCAGTTGTGTCCACTGAAAAAGGGAAAACATCACTATAAGAAGATGTGTCATCTTTGCCTTTGGGAATCAACAGTGCTTCTCCCCAAGCATGAAGAAAATACGTGCACTATGATCATGAACATGAATCTCTTGTGTTTACTTGCTATCCTGCCAAAGTCTCGTTGTTCTGTCAAGAACAGGGCCATCTTCTCTACTGGAACCTGCGCTGACCTCACACTTCATCAGGGACATACTTGGGTCAGTACTTGGCACAATTTCGTGCAGGAGGTCTCTGGAATATGTAACACATCGTATGTTGACATAAACACACTTGCAACTACAGATTGTTTATGGGACTAACAACAATTTTTCACTTTTTTCATATTAGTGCTCATGCTTATACTGATTGTGTGTTGTCTATCTCTAAGAGATGGCAACAAGAGCTATAAATGTTTGTCTCTATGAATGGCTAAGTGCCCAGTCTGCTCCTGATCCCCTCATTAGAAATAAATTCTTTTTTATCCCAGTACACATCCAGCCTTGTATTTTTACATTACAGCCTCTGACGGAGTTCATCTTATGTTGTACATACTTATGCATACATTTTTTTAAAACTAGATTGTAAGGAAGTGGAGAGCTAAAGGTAATGTCTGGTTTGTTTTTCTAGAATTTTGGTTAACACAAAGTAAGTCTGCTATTTAAACTGAAAACCAGATTAGAAAAGACCCAAAAATCTCATGAGCATAATGTGGCTGAGGAACTATGAGGGATAATAAAATGATTTTTAGAGCCACACAGTAGAGATAAACATGATACTTAAATTTATTTAAAATATATGCCTCTAGAAACCAAAGATAGGTGTACTTTCTTCTACTGATAAAAGAAATTCTGAGTGGTAGGCATTTCTCAATGTTTTAGTATACACATCTAAGAACATTTATGCTTCTTGGGGAATATAGAAAATAGAGATGCTACAAAAACAGAGCTGACATTATTTTTGCTATAAAACCAGAAAATGTCAAGCATGCATTTGTTCTGGCACTGTCTTTCATTCTGGGCAAGAGCTAATGACAGTCTCAGCAAGTCAGGTACATCTATCCCAGATTTTCTGCACTATCTTAGTTGGAATCTTCCATAAGAAGACCTTGAGACAAGGTCTTTGGCTTATTTATTTGAAAGGAAAATTGGGAAGAAATAGTATAATGAGGGAAGGGATGAAGGAAAGCCCACTAATGGGATTACTACTGAGTAGGTTACTACTATAGATAGATGAATTTCAGTCTTCCTGATAACTGTTCAAGGAATCTTCTAGAAAGAACGTAAGAAATGTCTCTTAAGAAACTGAGCTGTTTGATCCACCAGTGTGCACGTAGAATTGGCTGAGGTTTTCCCCTACTGCACTTGCCAGTTGAACTCCTAGAGAAACAAAAGTGTCTCCATGTGGCAACATAGAAAGACAGGAGAGGTGGAAGATGATGGTCAGCTTCCTAGGAACTGTGGTGGCAGTTCAACTCAGAGGTGACTGAGGGACTTTGTGAAGGACAGGATAGTGACAGCACTTCTGTCATGCTTAGAGCTGGTTACAAAAGGAATAAGATGTACCGTGGTGCTGAAGTACTTGGGGCTTTGAGTCAGCTCAAGGTTGTGTGAGTAGTGAGCTAAAGGGAGGAAGGAGCAGGGGGACCCTGCTTCTGAAGGGTATGGCTTCCTTTGGCTCTTTCTCGCTTTTTGTGCTTGTTGGCTGTCATGAAGGGAACAGCTTCCCTTCAAATTTGCCCTTCTGCCATAATGGTTCTGCCTCAGAGCCAGCCAACCATGGACTGAAACTTCTAAAATCATGAGCCAAAAATCAACATTTCCTTCTTTAATTAGCATATATCATTTGTTTTTGCCCTAGCAGCAAGAAAGTTAACTGGAGCAGAGGAGAAATTAGACAAGTGTCTAAGATAATCAAACTACTATTGCAGTAAGGAAGAAATAATCTATCCAACAACTAAGACCCAGAAAATCAGTGATGGTAGTTGTAAATATTTTGATATGATTATGAAGATTATAAAACAGTAGTATTATTACTATGTTAGTGTTTTATGTTCATAAAGTTTGTGTCAACATGCTTTTCCAAGGAATTTGTCTATCTTGCTTCATTCAGAGTGAATATAATTTTATTTTATTTGTGCACATGGAGAAACTGAGTCCAACATGTAAAAACTCTCCCAAGAAGACAGAATAAGTGCATCCCAAACACAATTCTCTTTCTAGTATTGTTTGCCTCCCTGTGGGAACCAAAGAAAGCTGTGCTATATACACAACACTTTTGTTTCCCTTGTAGGCCTGTGCTTCCTTGTGTTCAATTCCCATGAAACATTTCATGAGGTGGAAATATCTTTCCCTGGCATTTTGAAAACCCACTGCTGCAAAAGTAAACAGGCAACCCTAGTGCACATTCTAGTTTCCTTCGTTTAGTAAACATTTGTAACCACCTGGCATTCTCTAGGAAGAAGAAAGATGTAGAGGGAATGTGAGACCTGGAGAAATGGCTCAGTAGAGAATTGATTCCCTTCTAAGTCTCTAGCTGTCACACCTGGAGATGTCTGAGTTTTCACTCAGAGTTTAGAAGGGAACAAAATTCAGTCTCACACAAGTTTCACACTGGAACTACTTGCTCATCTATACTTTTTTTTTTTTTTTTTGAGACTGGGTCTCCCTTTGTAGTTAAGGCTGGTCCAGAACTCAGCCTCAAACTCAGCAGTCCTCCTGCCTCTGCCTCCTGAGTACTGGGATTACAGGCGTGAGCCCACACCCAGCACCTTGGTATATGATACTGATTGCTGATGGGCATGAATCACCATGCCCAGTACTGCTGAACGTGGTCACAAGGGATTGAACCTGGGACTATATATTTGCAAGGCAGGTGCAGGAACCACTGAGTTAAATTTTAAAATCTCATCTATACATTTGTATTTTATAATTTCCTCTCTGTGGAAGGTCCATTAGTAAAAATTAAAGGCATTAACATGAAGTGTTAGGCATGTTGACTGTATGTCGGTGTCTCCATCCACTACAGAAATGTGTAGATCTGTTAAGGCGTGTGACAGGAGGTGGAGGGTCAACTACAACACTCTGTTTACAGCAGCCCCCAAGGGCTCTGAGGTGCTCACAGTTCTAAGTACATGTGAGAATATCTGGCCAGTTAAGCCATCACCTTTGCACATCTCAGTTTTTCTTCTCTTTGGCTCTTAGAATGAAAATGAATATAAGAGGTCATTCAGTGTGATCCCTGTATTACTGGACTGCCAAAATGAAGATCAAAAATGGAAATTTCTTCTTGTGCTTCTCCCCTGATATAGAAAATCAAGTTTCAGAAACATGAGAATAAAATAATAAAAGAAAACTAGCACTAGTATGTAACTGGTATCAGATAACATGTACATAATTATGTATTTGTAGCCAGTACATTTTGCAGAGCACTAGGATCATTCTGGGCTCGCTAAAGCCATATTAAGATGAACTTTTGCAAAGCATATGTTATCTGAGCATCACAGGGAAGTTCTTCTTGTTACTTCTTTTGATTGTCTGCTGTTCAATGAAGTAGCTTTCAACATAGCCACCTTCCATCATATCTGCTCCCACATCTTATCAGCTTAACCCAAGCTGGGAGATCCACCTTGTTGTTGGCTGGGAGGGTGCCTGGGCTTCCTGGTTTATATCTTAGTTCCCGTCCACATTGGGCTATGTAAGTTGGGTGACCTCACAGAGGACAGTCAGATCTTACATGGCAGCTGGCTTCTCCCAAGGTGCAAAAGCAGAGCAGGCTGTACTTTGTAATGACTCAGACATGACACAAGCATTTCATCATTTCAGTGACATTTTAGTGACCATTGAGGCTGGCCCCGATTAAATGGGAAGGAACTACAGATGGATGTGATGATGTGGAGCTGTTGTTATTCAGAGCCACTGAAAGAAGCTTACTGTACAGTTAGGGCCCGTTTATGAACTCTGGAGGGAGGTGGTTTATGCACAGGCTGCTGAGCTGCACAACTGATGCCCTGTGGTAGGTCCTAGGAAAGAGTGTCTTCCTGTCCTGTGGCTGCAGGAGAAGGGATGAGGGGAGGGCCTGGGACTGGACATCGATGAGATGCTGAACTAGCACTGTGTGGCCATAGCATTGCTGAGAGCGTTAACTGCTTATGTGCATAAAGCTTCAGAGCCAAGTGGAGAACATGAGGTTGTGAGCTGTTTAAAGTGCATATTTCACATGGTAGATGTAATGTTCCTCCACTTTGCCTTTCAGGGGATAGACAGTAAATATTTCAAGTGATTTGATATAAAATAAGAGAATAAGACCCCCCACTTCTCTGGAAGAGTCAGAAACTGGAGTGAAAATTTCATCATATCCTAATCATTCAGCACGTAGCTAGCATCCTGTCTTCTGGACCTGACTTGGTCAAGGAGAAAAATCTCCTTTGTTAAGATCCAGACTAAGTATTCCTGAGTGGTCCTCCATCACAGGGAGTGTGCTTGCCAGCACCATTAAAATTTGATCACTTGTTACTTAATTCTTTGGAAATGTATCAAAGTCAGAGTCCCTACCCTTGCTAATAGAACATTTAAAGCATATCTTGTGAGTTCATATCCTAAAGTGATATTCCCTGCTGATCAAAGTCTCAGGCCCTGAGTTTTGAGATCATCCCCATAATTAAGATTTCTGCCTGATGTTCATTTCTCTGGAGACTGACCAACCTCTTAGAAGGGACTAATTTAAGACACCTTGTTAGTGAGGCTTTCTGTAACATCAGAGAAAGGTTGCTATCAATCACTAGCACTTTCTGCCTGCCACATACTGTACAAAATTAGTAGGATAAGTCTCAGCTTTTCAAAAGGAAAGATTAAAATACAATGGGACTAATAGTGGAAAGTCTCACTGGTCATGTAGCTGGTAAGTGGCAGTGCCAGGATTCAAAACCTGGGCTAACATTCCAGAGTTCTGAGTGCTCCCCGAATGTAGGGCTACACAGGCCACTTCCAAAAGTGTGGGCCCTACATTGTGGTCTGTGGACCAGTCTCTCCAGTATCTCCTGCAGATGCGTAGAAAAGTGTGGCATTTTCCCCATGCCATCAGGTCTACAGAGCAAAAGTTTGTATTTTCTCCATCTTGCCAATTGTGGTATGATCTGAATTTATGGTAATGTTTAGATTCTCAAAACTTACTACAATAAAATACTCATACACCCCCCCCCCCCAGAATGGTGGGCTAAGTGTGTTTGAAGTTGGGGGAGGTATGTTGAGGAAAGTTAATGACAAGGTGTTTTTACTGTAATAAATATTTTTATTTAAACAATATCCTTTCATCACATTGCATAGAGTCAAATTTGAAAATGAGTTTAAACAACTTTTTTACTTTATGAAAATTGCTATACCTTACAGGGCTCACAGGCTAAAACTGTCACTGCATGGAGTACTTAAAGGAATCAGCCTATAACAGAGACCAGTGAACCTCATCAGAGTGGCCTATATCCAGCAAACATTCCAGCCAAGGCAGGACTGAATGGTCGTGTTTTTCACATTTGGCTAAGAATCCAAATCTGCTCATTTCCCGACTTTGCAACTATTCTATGCTTCAGTTTCCTCCTATTAAAATATAGATAATGATGCGTACTCTCTTCTCTAAGAATTAATGAGCTATATTAAACTCTTTTGGTTCCTGGAAGAGAGGCAGTAGATAAACACTATATTAATATTTTAAACAGGTTGAGTTTTTTATGTGAAAAAAGTCTTTTTGTCTCCTTGTGGTGATCAAACATGTTGCTCCTTCCTAAAATAATTTTTATTTAAAATGTCTTTTTCTTTAAAGGCACCAACCAGATCTCTTTCTCAGCACCAAGTTGAATGCCATCAAAGCGAAGCGCTGATGTGTAAACATCTCTGGTTCTCCTCGTGATACAAGGCAGCCCAGTGTTGGGGAAGGAACCTGAGCTAGGGATCCAGCTGGGCCCAGCTGAACGCTCCAGGCAGCATTTGAGCTCTGCACACGCTGGTGATTTAGTTTGCTAGAATGTAAGAGGTGATGGTGCAGCACAGATAGAGGGAGGCCTTTGCCTCAGAGACTTGGGTTCAAATTGTGGCATGGGCATTCACAAACTGTGTTGCCTCAGCTACTCTCCTCCTCATGTGAGCAAAGATGACTGTGCTAAGATTAAACAGGAAAATGTATCTAGAATTCTCAGTTTAATGCCTACCTCTGAGCAGTAAGTACTTGTTGTCATCTGAAAAATCACAAAAAAACTAGATCCTCCCCCAAAGGCCTGGGTAACTTGACACGTGAAATACACTTTGTGACACTTCTCCCAGAACCCACAGTTGCTCACTTCCCTCAGGACTCAATACATATCATGTATTTATTGAACACCTTCTATGTTGTAGGGCTGTTTGAAGTATTGGAGAGTCTACTGTGAGTACAGATAAGGACTCCTGTCTTTGTGGAGTGTGCAGGCCCAGGGAACAGACTTTCTTGAACTTCCTACTCTAGTTACACAGAAGTGTTCAATGTGTGTTTATTCAATAGAATGAGATTTGTTTTTGTACTGAAAATTCTTCAGTCATGACAAAAAAACCCCTTCTTTTTCTTAGCCTTTGCTTCTTCAAACAGACAAAGGTTTTCCTTTGATGAGTTTTTGAGAATTGGTGGTTCTGGCACCTGTCTTGCAAGGGCAAGGGCCTGGGTTTGATCCCCAGTAACCACATAACATACTGGGTGTGGAGACTCACCCCAGCAGCCATTGGTAGCACATACCACAGTGCCGGGCGTGGTGGCTCATGCCTGTAATCCCAGCACTCGGGAGGCAGAGGCAGGAGGATTGCTGTGATGTGAGTTTGAGGCTGAACTCAGGACCAGCCTGAACCACAAAGCGAGACCCTGTCTCACCAAAAAAAAAAAAAAAAATAAAAAATTTTTTCTTACCACTTGGTGAATAAGAAAGAACCACAGGAAAGAGCTGATTGTTTCTTGGATTAAAGGAAAACTTGCTGCATCAGGACAGGTGGGGACTGAGGGTGGCTGCTGGATTGACAGGACACATGAGACATTTGAATGTCGATCTGGATAGCTGCCGGTCACTGTGTGCAGGTGAGGCACAAGCTATTTAAATCTCTCCCCTGTGCCTTTGCAGGGGTGAGCAGTGTCATTTTAAGTGATCTAATTTGCACACAGGATAAACCCATCAGTCCTCAATCCGTGTTTGTAGGTTAACAGGAAAAAGAATTTGAAACTCACCTACTTATCTGTGTAAGGAGTACTCATCCGTGGAGGAAATGGCGGTGATGTTGCTCCAACCTGTTTGGAGGAGGGCATTGGTAAACTTCTCTGGTTGAGGAAAGTAAGTCTTCTTCCTCTCCCTTTGTCTCCTTGGTACCTGATCAGTAGTGCGAGATCTCAGCTGATGTAAACATTTTCAGCAGGAAGGAGTCTGCTTTTATTTCTTGTAACATAAATTAAACATCACAGTAGATATCAGACTGGGAAAAGTTACAGGAATTGAAGGTACTTCCAGCAGTGTATTAATGCATTGTGGGCCAGAGGTTCAGGAGTGGTGAGATCACCCGCCGAGATGAGCCCCTGGTGATTTCCAGCCTGTGGTAGATAGGTAGGGATTGGAAAGGGCACATCCAGCCTGCTCAGGCCTGGAGATGAGGATTGGAGACACAGGCAGTCAAGACCACGGAACCTTATCAGCAAAGCACAGAAGCACCAAGCCAGAGTTGGGGCAAGCCGGAAGGGCTGAGACCAGTAGCCAGGCGAGGAGATACCCGGATGGCACCGGGCTGGGGCTGAGGTGGTGCCACTGTGCTTGTCAACACGGGAACAGGGTCTGTTTTGCAACAAAGGTGTTAGCAAAGCAGGTTAAGTTGAGATTGGTGGGCCATGTTGGAGACCAGGTCAACATTTAAGGAGACACCAAGGCACAGAAGATATATTAAGTTTCCTGGGAGCTATGATGGAAAATTGAGTGCTTATGGCAGAAAGCTGATCTTCCCCAGTCACCAGTTAAGGCGTTGGCAGGGCTGTTTCCTCTGGAGGCTGTGAGGGAGAGACACTCGGCGCTCTGTGGCTTGCAAATACAGTACATCACACTGACCTCTGTTTTTTTGGGGGGACTTCTTTCCCACTTTCTGTCTCTGTCTCTTCTTAAGATGTTACCTCTTAATTGGGTTTAGGACTCTAAATTCAAGATAAACTCATCTTAATATCCATAATTTACTTATATTTTCCAAGATTCTTTTATCAAATAAAGTCACTTTCAGAAGTTTTGAGGTGGGCCAGGCATTTAGCTCAGTGGTTCTGGCGCCTGTCTTGCAAGCACAAGGACCCGGATTCAATCCCCGGTAACCACATACCATATTGGGCATGGAGACTCACCCCAGCAGCAACCAATACCACATACTACAGTGCCAGGTGTGGTGGCTCACACCTGTAATCCCAGCACTTGGGACGCAGAGGCAGGAGGATTGCTAAGTTCGAGGCTGAGCTCAGGACCAGCCTGAACTACAAAGGGAGAACCTGTCTCAAAAAAAAAAAAAAAAAGTGTTGGAGGTTAGAACTCAGACATGATCTTTTGGGGAAGGCCACTGTGTAACCCACTATAGTGGGTAGAAAAGTCAATACTAGGATGCTTAGTTTATAATCCTAATGATAGAACTTAGAGCAGCGCTTGAAACTTTTTTTTTTTTTTTTGAGACAGGGTCTCCCTTTGTAGTTCAGGCTGGCCTTGAGCTCAACCTCAAACTCACATCACAGCAATCCTCCTGCCTCTGCCTCCCAAGCGCTGGGATTACAGGCGTGAGCCACCATGCCCAGCACTGTGCTATGTGGTGCTGAGCTGCTGGGGTGAGTCTCCATGCCCAGTATTGTATGTGGTTACCAGGGGATGGAACCCGGGCCCTTGCATTTGCAAAACAGGTTCCAGAGCCACTGAGCTAAGTCTCCGGCCCTTTGAAACTTTTTCCATATCATTCATGATCAACACATTGATGAAACATCTATGTCCCAGATTCCTGTCCAGATTCGAGGTCACAATGAAATAGGCAACAATCTTTGCACTGTAATGAGGCATAGTCTTTACAGAAAAATAACAAATGCGAGTTTTTGGTGTACTTGATGATCATGAGCACTGTGATGCCAGTGAGTGAGGGAAGAAGTGGGAAGTTCTCATATAGAAATGATATCAGGGTTCCCAATGAGAAGCCCCCAGGAAGCCACAGTAAAGCTACCATTTGAGAAAAGTCTGTAAGGGGGAGAGGCAGCAGTCCTGGTGGAGATATCTTCCAGTTAAAGTGAACGATATGGGTAGAGATGCTCAGCCCTGAACAGCAGAGTCAACAGGCTGGGCTGGCAGCAGGGAAGTTGCAGAGGGGGAGAGTGGAAGGAGGTGAAGTGAAGGAGATAAAAGCCGGTCAGATCATGCATGGAGGTCTGGCTTCCATTAGGACTTTGTTACTCGCTCTAAGTGTAATGGTGAGCCTGGGAGATTTCAAGATGTATAACACAGACTAATTTCATGATTATTTACACAATTTTAATGAAAATAAATTCATATGGAAGCAAAGGCTGAGCAGAGAGACCAAGGGACAGTTGCCCTAATAAAAGGAGGTGATGGTATGAGGCTCAAACTAGAAGAAATCGGGGAAAGTTGTGAATGTTCTCTATGTGTTGTAAGGCAGGAAGTACTAGAATATGCTGAAATTTGGTTAAATGGGAGAAATGAAGGGTAGGAATTAATGATGTCTCAAAGCCTTTGGAAGGATCTACTGACCTGGAGTAGTGCTGACACCTTCACATATATTAGACAACCCACAAGTATGGTTGGTGATATTGTAATACTCACTTTATACCTGAAGAAGCTGAGTCCTTCAAAACCAAAGTCTTTTAAGATTATATCACTAACAAGCATATGAATTAGGATTTAGACCCAGGTCCCTGATATTTATAACCCTAGAATTCAAATTCCCTAAATGCCTGGATATTTTCCACCATGAAAGGATTTTATTATCTATAGTTAGAGAATTGCAAAGGTTACATGAGAATGAAAGTAGAAATGCTTAATAGACTGTCGTTTACTGTCCAAGTCTAAACTGGTTACCTATACATGGATATGTAAATAAATATATCAAACTTGGTGATGCAAAACCAGTAAGTAATTAACCAGTATCAAGTTTTGATCAGCTCACTCATGTAGTTGCATGTGATTCAGATAATTCTGGGTCAGAGTCATCTCATGTATCTCAATCTTCCTCACTCATGCACAGTGGAGTTGTTGCTATTATTTGTTAAAACCTCAGCTGAGGCCGCTGGCTGAAACCCCTTGACATAGCTTTTCTTTGTGTCCTGAGCTTCTGCACAGGATATTGTTGAGCTCCAAGAGCCATCATCCCCCAAGAGAAATGACGAGGTCCAGCTGTCTCACCTTTTATGATCTAGCTTGTGGTGCTCTTTAGAAGCACTTCTGCCACTTTCTGTTGATACATACAATCTCACCAGGTCCAAGGGAAAAGGTTACAGAGACATCACCTCTTGATGAGTGTGTGTGTGACAGAGACATATAAGAAGGGGAACGTGTGAGACTGAATATCCTGTTATCTTTGGAAAATACAACACAGTAGAGAATATTGCAAGGGGGGTTTATCAAGGCAAGAAGACTTGACCAGAACAGACAGATTGGGCTGAGTTAAGCCAGGACAAACACAGAGAGAAATTTAGAGCAGGTAGTTTGAAACAGTTTCCTGGGGTTTCAGCAGGGGAAACAGACAGCATGACAGCCAGAGGACAGCAGATGTCTGCTCCTAGATCTGGAAAATTAATCACATTGCTACATTTTCCCAGTATTTCTTTAAAAAATTATTTGCTCCAATGCTATACAAAAGAACTCCAGATAATATATGTTATAAAAAAAAGAGGAAGAAGGGAAAAACATATAAAAACATATCAGAAAAGTCCCCCACCATTCCACATGACTGGCATGCTGGTGAAGAGTTGTGCCATTTGCCTCAGTGCAGAGCAAGGGCTCCAGCTGAAAACCCCACAGATCAGGGTTTGAATCTGAGCTCTGCCCTTGTGGCCATATGATCTTAGCCAAGTTGCTTTACTTTCCAATTTGGAAAGTAAGAATAATAATTAACCCTACCATATGGCTCAGGGGCTGAAAAATAGTAACTTACCAATGTACCTAGATTTTACAAAAGGTTATTTTTTAAAATAGAGCATGTATGCTGTTAAGTCTATGTATTTGCTTCTTGATTATAATAAACTTGGGAATCTTTGTGACTTGGGACACAGATACCTGTATTATCACATTCCTCCATTAAACGCAACCTTTCATTAAACACAAAAACTAAAATTTATTTAGCAGGTTCAAATTGCTGCATATTTAACTTTAAAAATGTTTTCTCTATTATATGCATTCCTGCAATAGCCAACCTAAATACTTAGCTGAGTATTTTCTTATAGTTTGGCACACTTTTAAAATAAACAAATGAAAATTGATATATCCTTGGAAACAGAATTGCTGGACTCTAAATGTTCTATTCATTTAAATAAAATTTTTCTTTTTATTATAAAACACTTCAAATCAACAGAAAAGAAAGGATAACTATAAAGAATATATACATACATATATGGCATGTATATTTACCCAGACATTTTGTCAGACTTGCTTTATGTTTTCTTATAGTGTCACAACACATTTGCCCTATTACTGTAGGATATGTTGGTAGTGAAGATACAGTGGACCTTTGATTTAAAAACTCCATCAGTTCCCGAAGTCTGGTTATCACTCCAGTTGGCTGTAAGCCACTACAGCTGAATCTGAATGTTTACCTGAGTACAAGATGTAGAAAATAAAAGGCAGACAAACCTTCCATTAACCTAACTAACCCAAGTTGTTCATATGCTGAGCTGGTTGTAACTTGAGGGCCACTATATGTCCCTATGTAGCCATCCTACCTTATCATACAAGGCAAATTACATATGATTCTCTATTGTCTCTAACATGTAGTCTATTTCCTACTTTCCTGGACTTTTTGGCATTTTTCAAATTAAGATCCAATCAAGGACTAGTTGTTAATTTCATGCCGGTGCCTCATAGGTGGATATCAATCTAGAACACACTATCTGTTCTACTTTGTCTTCTCTTCCCCTTCTTGTGCTGATGTTGAGAGCCTGACATGTTGATCTTCTCCCCTTCTGAACATTAATCTCCTGTTGTAAAGAAAGTTCTCAGATGTGAATTGGCAAGTCAAAAAAAAAAAACAAAAAAAAAACCAACAACAACAACAAAAAAAACAGGTGCCTTGGGTATGAGCCCTTAACCTGCAGCAAGTGGGTGTTCTGAAGCTAGGCTCCATGGGGCAGGCAAGCAATTTGAGTGTCCTCATCCTTCCAGCAGGCTCTAGGCACCATGGTAGGCTGGTAGGGAGCATCCAGAAATGACACTCTTTAATGGAAAAGATGTCCTCAAGATTAGCAGTGGAAAGAAAGATGTCTTGGGCAACTTCTCTATCTTCAAAGGTAGGGAGCATGTGTTGGGTCATGGTGTTCCTGTGGGCCTGATGGCTGAGAGTACGGCTTCAAGTCAGAAACCTGTGTTAAATTCCTGGTCTGTCTGTCACTAAGGGTAACTTGTGACCTTTGAAAATCACTTAGACTTTATTCTCCTTGGCATGCCAGAATGTGCCAGGGACTGTCTCTGCTGATGGGCTTCCTGTCCTATACAATGCTAAGCAGCAAAAACACTGCCACTGTGAAGTGGAAATGTTTCCTTGCTCCAAGGTGGGGCTTTCAAACTTT
Source organism: Petromus typicus (assembly GCA_004026965.1). Classification (NCBI taxonomy): domain Eukaryota; kingdom Metazoa; phylum Chordata; class Mammalia; order Rodentia; family Petromuridae; genus Petromus; species Petromus typicus. The sequence continues at coordinate 68,041 of PVIR01005322.1, forward strand.
CATGTGCATGAGAATTCATTGGAGAAGCAGGAAGACTTTAACTAGAGATCCTGTATCTGTGCATGAGACTCAGGAATCTGCTTTTCTTCTAGGTGTTTTATGGTAATTTGACTTAAGAGGGCCAAACGCCATTTAAAAAAAGAGTTATATCTGGGAACATCAGCAATAGGTTCTACTTAATAAACATTCATACATCCCAGGGAACATTCTGAATACATAGTAATGCAATCCTTAAAACTATTCCCTGTGCCAGGTATTTTTGTATTCATACTTTATAAATAAAGAAATTGAGGTATATACAAAGAAATTGAATTAACTGGCCCATGGCTAGGTAGTAGAGCTAATATCAAAATATATATGGAATATCTTAGTAAAATTTAAGTGAAAAAATATTCTAATTTATTTTCAAATTAAAAAGTTCTTGGAGTAAGAAGTTTTTACTACTATGTGGTGATGTATAAGGGATAATTCCCATTATGATTAAAGAGGTGTCTGAGGTACTGTTTACTTGCCACTGCTTTGAAACCAGGGTCAACTATTTAGAGAGTAGATGAATGCTTGGCAAATAGTACTCAATGTATGCTTGTGGAGTAAATGAATTGATATGTTTTACTATATTCCAATACTCTGGTAATGTTAGTCTTTGTCCTCTTACACTGGATACGCATTTCTCAGTGTTCCTGCTTCTTTACTGTTCCCCGTTTAGTTGTGACTGAATGGAGCTTCAGCTGATCACTGGTACTGAATGGGAATTGTCAGGTGACCTTCATTTGTTGTCTCCTATGTCTTTGCTATTGACACAGGATAAAAGCCTTTACCTGCAGCTCTTCAACATAGAGTTCCAGTGCTGTGTCAGCTGTCATTTTGACACTGTCACCTGACCCTTCAGATACTTAAAAATTCCAGCTTTCTCACATGAAGCCAGGCATCAGAAGCATAGACTGGGATCAAGTATCACTTCTGGTTTCAGGGAAAACTTAAATTCTTTGATTGCAAGTCACTCCTCAAGCAAATGAGTCAGTAATGAGCAGCAAGGTTGTGAGTATGTTTTCCGGGTTCAAATCTCACTTAACTGTGTATTGCTTGTGTGACTTCAGAATAATAATGTATATATCTTATCTTTAAAATGATACAGACAGTAACACCTATCCTAAAGAATCAATGAATAGATATAGTGAACAAGTGCAGTAAAGTACTTTAGCCCAGTGTGAAGCAGATACTACATACTACTTAGGGTCAGCCATTTTATTGGTGTGAAAATAATCCTGCCTACTTTGGAGGAAGTTTTTTGAAAAATGTAAATTATTCTGGATATTTAGTACATGGTCTATAAATAGTAACTATTTTGTAGCCTATTACTTTAACACGTTTGAATTCAAACTGATTGTATTATTCAAATTGATTTGATTGTATTAGAATGCTACTATTCTGTGATTTTTTTTTGTAGAAACAGCAAAATAAATGATCTGCAGTTTAACATTAAGAAATATGGTGTCATATCGCATCTTTTATCTGGTATGAGAAAATAAAGGTGTAAATGAGTCCTAGCATTGTATGTTATATATTGTGAAATAGAAAATGCTCAATGTAAAATAAAGTGAAATGGGACAATGTTGAGATTGTAACACAAAAAAGTAAGGAAACAAATTTTATGTATATGGGGGGGTGGTAGGGTGGGTAGGGCTATGGGAAAAAATGAGAATTAAGTTGTGTCTTATACTGGTACAAATCCCCATTACGGAGTGCAATCATGATGTGTATATTTAATGTACCAAAAAGATTTAAAAAAAAAGAAATATGGTGTCATCATAAAGAAATAACCATGCAATGCTTCATGGGCCATTGTGGTGATAAAGAGCTCTGAGCTCAGGTCTTCCTTCCAGAAAACTAGCTGTTAGCTCTAAGGTGAGCATTGCTATAGGTGTTCCTAGTGAGCAATTGTGGTACTTGAAGATTAGACACAATCACCTAGATTTGCTATTCTCTCAACTAATGGAAATGTCAGAGCTTTTGAGTGTTGCAACATTATTCAATTTGGAGAAAAGAAACACAATCTTAGAGGCTGCCATTAAGAAACCAAGGTTAGTCTCTGACCATCTTGTCCTGGTGTCATTCTGATGATGCATTCTACCCTCAAAGAAGCAGCTGTGGCTGAAATCCCAGTAAAGTACAGGACTCTTGGGTAAATTTGAACTTCAGATAAACAATGCATATTTAATATTGATGTAAGGACGATGTGTGTATAGAGAAAACCGTTTCCCAAATATGACAAATGTTTATTTGCTAAATGTGGCAATTATACACCACAGGATAGGGCAAGACTTCTCAAATTTAACTCTGCATCTGAGTTACCTGGGAGTTTTGTGGGAAAGCACACTTTGAATCAGTGCCTTCAGCCTTGAGGACTCTGTTTTGAACACCACAGCTGCAGAAGAGGTAGGGTGAGCATTTATCTTCACTTAGTGTGGAGGATTCAGGCTCTGGTGTCTACAGAAAGGACAGATACTTGTCATAATCTTGTACCACTGACTGGGTAACTTCAGTATCAGGAAGGTATTTTCTCCCAGTTCTGGGAGCTGCAAGTCCAAGATCAAGTTGTGCACAGGGTTGAGTTTCTGCAGACACTGCTCTCCTGAGCTTGGGGATGACAACTATTCTGCTACTGTGGTACAAGCCTTGCTTCTGTGTCTACACCACCCTAGTGAGCTTCTCCACAGTGTTCTGATTGCCACTTCAACAAAATTGAGATGGCTCAATTTTAACTTGGGTAAAGTTTTTGTCTCCAAGAACAGTTACATCCTAAGGTACTATAGGGTCAAGATTTCTATGTATACATGCTGAGAGGGAAGAATTCAGTTACTAACACTACCTGACACCCACTTAGAGACAGTTTATGTGGAAGAGAATTTGAAAGGCTTACCTGTTTTAGTAGCTGGAAGCACTGATTACAAAATAATATCCTAGCTACTTCTACCAGGTATATTTTCAAAGCCTGGTATAGGGCTGGAGGCTAAATCACAGTCATCTGAAGAATGTGTGAAACACCCACATTTCTGACTCTAGAGCTGGACAAAACTCCCAATTTCTCCTGTCTAATAAGCAGCCATTGTTAACAACAGGCACCGTATAAAAAGCCTTCTCTGACAAGTGGAGACAGTGGTAAAGTGCTCCTCCTGCACCTGCAGCATGTGGCCTGAGATTAGGAGGTTCAATCTCTGGGAACTCTTGATCTCTTTATAGATAAAAGTGAGTTCGAGTGATGTGTTTTCTACCTGTCCTAAAAGATGGGAAACAAAGGTAATGTGCTTTCACAAACAGAAAAATGTCACTATGTTTTAGTTTTTATACTTTCTACTTATTCTATTCTTGAGTGGGTGAATTGTAGCTCTTGCTTTCTGCTACAGCAGTCTTCATTAAACTGTACAGTGCAGGATTTCATGAAGCCAACTTCCCAGATCTGAGGAGAGTTAAAGAGAAAATGTACTTCCTTTGGGGATGGAAGAGAGTTGGAAAGACCTCAAATCATGTGACTCAGCCTGAAGTCTCCTGAGAAAGAGTCTTTCTTCTTCAAACCAGAATTGTAGAGGTACAAGTGACTTTGATGCCAATCATGTTAATAAATATAAATAAAGTCTTTCAGAAGGCAAAATCAATAGCTTTCCTCAGAAATCTTTAAAGCACTTAGGATAAAGGCCCTTTCTGGCATGTGAGTATTCTAGAACTTGGCAAATTAGGGTGAATGCAAAGGTCTTAAGAAAATGTACCATTCTTTATATTCAAATTTTCCAAGGTCCTCTTGTAAATAAATCAGTACTCTGACATTTTCTATTTTGTCTGAGACAAGCTGTGATTGACTAATAAGCAATTATAAAATGTTTTGTTTATGATGATGGGACTAAGAGTTCAACTCGGTCTTCCTTCTAATGTAATGGGTTTAAAAATCTTATTAACTCTCAGGGAAAATTAATATGTGCCAAGCTGCTACTAGGCATGTGGTGAAACCTAACTGCTTTGTAAGGAGCAGAATTTTTATTTGTATGATTATATACCACAATATCCTATTTTTGTTTTTTTCTGATCATTTAAAATTCTCTGTTGTTTCTCTTTGCCCTTTTTTCTTCTTGTCTTTGCTCTTCTAACTGACCAGTCACAGAATGAGGTTCATTCTGAAATAGTGTACTTTATACAGAAACCTTGCAGAGGGGCTTTTCATTTCTTCAGCTTTTTAATCTTCAAGTGATAAAGAAGCTGAGGCCCTGAGTTTACGCACCTTGGCCAGTGTCAGCCAGTGTGTGCAGAAAGCTGAATGTGTTGTGGGGCCCGCAGATGCTCCACTGTGTGGCTTTATACTCAAGACCAACTGGGTTTTGACATGAAAAACTGTTGCAAGGGACAGATGTCCAACTCACTGCAGTTAACTTGGAGGCTAACCAGCCAGAGGATTATGAACCTTTATCTTTTCTATAATAGATATAGATTGTTGGATTCATTAACAGTGTTGCTGCAAACTGTCTGCTTCATGCTTTGCAATTCCTGGTTAGGAAAGAAAAGTATGATTGGTGGGTAAGAGTTCTGTTCAAAACTTCAGTGTGGCATCTTTTCTCTGGTATGAGAAAATGAAGATGTAAATGAGTCCTAGCATTGTATGTTATATATTGTGAAATAGAAAATGCTCAATGTAAAATAAGGTGAAAGGGGACAATGTTGAGATTGTAACAAAAAAGTAAGGAAACAAATTTTATATATATGGGGGGGTGGTAGGGTGGGTGGGGCTATGGGAAAAAATGAG
>PVIR01005323.1:0-72665 GCA_004026965.1 Petromus typicus
TCAAAACTGTAAGTAATAATGTAGGAAAAATAATAAAATGAGGCTGGCCATGATGTTATAACCCTGAAATCCTAACACTCAGGAGGATTATGAATTTGAATCTAGCCATAGCCACACTTTGTGTCAAAAATCATAAACAAACAACAGATAAACACATAAACATTTATCTGTAGTGATAAATTACTACAGATACCGTTTATCCTTATGGCTGCCTAGGATTCAGTCATGCATTCTATGAGGAAGTTAAACCTCTCACTATAGTGGGGATATAGTGGGATATATATTGGTTGTTCCCGCCTCCTTTGCTGCTAGAATACTGGCTCTGTCCTGCCAATCAAACGCCCTGGTCCCAGGCTTTGAAATGAAAATTAGGATGCAAAGATCAGGATGGATCCAAGCTATTTCTGGTGATGGATGGTACCAGCAATGGCAGTGAAAGCCAGTTCTCAGCATGAACAGGGAGAAAGAACAGTGACACCCAGAGGATCTAGTACTGGCCATGTGCGCTGTTGTCTGCCATGTCTGCTAGAGCAAGAGTGTGCATTCTGCAGTGAGGCCCAGGGCCTGATTCTCAACTTCCTTTGAGCCCGAATCCTCTCCACTCAATCCTGCCCCTTCTGGAGGGTGCAGGATCTACACGCCAATATCTTTTTCTTACATTTTATTTCCTATTCAAATAAGCCAGAGATTGATATCTCTTGCTGACACATCTGAGAAATTTGGTGTCATGACTAGCTTTGGACCTGTTATTGCAAAAAAAAAAAAGTAAAAAAATAGATAAAATATGTTTAATTTTCAATTAAAAAATACCTTGAGGGTTTGAATAAATAAGTAAAATGCAGTTTCACCTTCCTTTGGCAACTCCGCATATAGAAAGCCTTGCCAAACTGGGAGAGCCATAGAATCAACTATTTTAAGTGCCTGGAAGTTAAAAAGGGCTTGAGATCAATTTAGATATGAAGATTTTAATAGAGTTTCCTTTCAATTAACTGAGATTTATGAAAGCAAGCTTACCAGGTCTCATAGAGCAAAAGCCACAGCCTCTTTTGGGGTTGCATCTGACAGAGATTACAGATGGCTATTTTCCCATATTAATCAGAGGATTGCTTAAATCCTTCATCTCAGATACTCAGCTTCTAAACTGTGGAGCCAGAGGGGGCTTTGGTCCCAGATGGGTAAAGTAGCTCAAAAGGCGCCAGCTAGCTAGAGTCAGACCAAAAAACCCTGTATTTAACTTCTCTGTATTTAGGACTCTTTCCCCTAAGTACGTGCTTAGAAATATCCTGTCCCACCAGGAAAAAGAGGTCATCGGTTCTTTCTGATGACCCTCGTCAGTACACTTCTCTACAAGTCACAGTCTTTCTCCTACAAGTTTGGATTTCCTTAAGCTCAAAAGCTAAGACTCTTGTGGCCAGAGTAGCCTGAGTGGCAAGTCATCAGCCAAAAAGATGAGCTGGTCAGGTCTGTTCCGAGCTGAAGAGGGGAGGAGGAGGCTATCTGCAGGTCAGCCCGTGATGAGAACAGAAGAAAGCACACATTTCAAGACACACACAGACTTTTCTTAAGCAATAGTGGGGGAAAAAAAAGTGCAGAACTTTAGTAGAAAAGCTATATTCTTATTTAATTAGACACATTATCTATTGGCTGCCTTAGCCTTATTTTTTAGACGAAATATATAATCTCTCTATTAAAAATCCTGGAAGGAGCTCAAAACTGAATCCCTTCCAGCTAATGTAATTTAAGTGCTTTGTAGAAACCTTTTAATCACACCCCCACCAATTGTACACAGCTGTGGAATAGTAAGGCTTTCTTTGCAGTTTGAAATAATGTCTCTCGTTGTTGCTGACTCAGACTTCTAAAAGTCAGCCCGTGGCCAAGCCTGGCAATGAGAGGAAGTTCAAATTTGGAAAGACTTGGAGAAAGCTGTCCTCCTGCCACAGAAAGGGACTTATTCAAACAATGAATTGGCCAGAGTTTTCGTGCTCCAGTTTCTCGGGGGCCTTCAGCTTCCCGCACCATCTTCTCATCATCTGTTTTCAGGGGGATGGAGGAGGCATCACACTCTGCTCCAGGCCAGCGTGGAGCTTATTTCCCTGCACACCTCCGCCCACAGCGAACGGCTGGCAGCATTGCTCACTGGTCCCAATGGAAACTCCTCTCCAGGGGCCACTAATCATCTCCTTTGTGCCACACCCAAGGACATTCTTCAGTCCTGCACTGAGCAGACTCCTGCAGGAGGGACCACCAAGACCGCTATGGTGATGTCCTTCTGCCGCCCTGTTCCTGTCTTATTTGCCTTCTGAGATGAGGCAGAGGGAGCTGTAGCAGTACCAGCAACTGGATCTCAGGCTTTGAGGCGCCATTCTGAGTCACAATGGCCCAGTCAGCAAGGCATCAGGGGACATCTGGTGGGGCCCCTGGAAGAATCTTCCTCTGTGGAATGGAATGAGGCGCACAAGGAAAGAGCTTATGGTTCCAACCCTCTTGCCTCCTGCTTGAAATGTTGTTGAGTCAAACATTTTGTGTGGAGTGTCCAGCCTGTGATGTCCAAGGAGAAATCTCTGACACACTGAAGGTAGTCTGGATTCTCCATGACATCGCTGGGACCACCTCCTTCAGACTTCCTGATAACTCTCTGTCAAGTGATGCTTATCCTGTCTTTTATTCTGTTACTTTCCGCCAGATGTGTCCTCACGACGATGATCTTTCTGTCTAGCACTTGATACTTTAGGCTGCTGTTCCCTTAGAGCCCTGGTTCTCCCCATGTCCTGTCTGCTCACTCCACACACTTTTTAAGGACAGGTCCTCCAAGCCTTCTACTTTGATTATCACCCACCCTCGAAGACTCTCAGACCTCTCTCATAGACTCTAGTTATTTAAAACACCAGGACCAATCTAGACAACTTAGATACTAATGAGATATTGCCTCAGAACAAAGATTTTTTTAAAAATTTAATCTTTATTGGTACATTATGAATACACATCATCATCGCATTCAACATTGAGAGTTTGTACCTGAATATGACACGACTTGATTCTCATTTTTCCCCTTCCCCCTGCCGTCCAACCCCCCCACCCCCTACATACATAATCTTTATTTCCTTTTTCTTTACTATTACCACATTCATTTTCCCCTCGTTATTTACCCCTACACTCTCTTCCCTTTTAAATATTTTCTATTTCACAATATCAACTATACATACAACTCATTTACAATTTCATTTTCTCATACCAGAGAAAAGATATGATATGTATACATCTGTAAACAAAGATATTTTTTAAAGGGCTAGGAATGAAGTTTGGTGTGAAGGACCTGTGTTAAACAAAAAGTGAAAATAAAGCAGATGTTTAAAGCAAAAGCCAGTCATTTCCCAGATCACACACATCCCTCACCTGTGTAGCTTGCCTCAGAGGGTACCACTGGCAATATTCTACTCTTTCTTCTTCAGTTATTTAGACCTTTTCCAAGACTTTGCCACAGAGCATTGATTCTAAGAGCTTGCCCAGGAACCTTCCAAATATTTCCCAGAATCCCTTTCCCCTCTCCCCTCTCCCTACCACCGCCTTAGGCCACATTTTCTCACCTCTTGTTAGAGCCATAGCAAAGCCTTTTTAATGGGCTCATTCTCTAGTTCCACCTCCTTCATCCACCCATATACAGGGCTTCTCCTCCATGGCATCTTTCTTTGGCTCCTCAGGTTGGTACTCAAGTCCCTGCATCATTTGAACTTAGAGTGCTCTTCTGGCTTCATATACTTTGGCATCAAATGAAAAAGTCAAATGACTTTGCCTCCAAAGTCAGCTTTCTCCACTCCCCTCCTTAGCTCACAAATTCTCTCAGTTATGGCTACTGTTTCTCAATACTCACTATGCCCCTTCTCTTCCTCTACCTTCCAAGAAAGAGTTAGATATTTCTCCTGTAGGACCTTGTGCATTCCTCTACCATAGCACAGATCAACCAGTGCTGGAGTTCTTGAGTATTTTGTCCAATTCCCATTAGACTCTGGGGACAGAAACACTCATTCACGGTTTTACCCCAGTGTTTAACAATCCACTATAAGATGATAATAGTAAATGTTTAATAGAGCAGGAATTAGATGAACAAATGTTCTGATTTACATTTTACTCCCCCCCCCAAAAAAAACCCTGACAAAGCAACTAAGCTATAAAAAAAGTTTGTTATTTTCAATAACATATCAGGACCCAGTGAGGAAGGGTTTCCTAGATATTGGTGATATCAAATACATAGATAGTTATTAATTCATAATAAAATTCCTCTCTTGTTTTCTGGGTAAATTTATTCCCAGAAGAACAGCAGCAATGTTAATCCTTTGACAAGTCATCTCAAAATCTATACAAGGCCCAAAATTAATGATAGCCTTCAGTGAACATGTTAGAAGGGTTTTCATGAGGTAATGGTTCCTTTAAGGAACTTGTATAAAAAGTATAGCTCTTAGGCTGGAGACTTAGCTCAGTGATTCCAGCACGTGCCATGTAAGCACAAGGGGCTGGGTTCGATCCTGGGTAACCACATACAACAATGCCAGGCACGGTAACTCACACCTACCAGCAATCAGTACCACATACCATGATGCCTGGCATGATAGTTCATGCCTGTAATTCCAGCACTTAGTAGGCAGAGCCTGGAAGATTGCTGAGTTTGACGCTGAGTTCAGGACCAGCCTGAACTACAAAGCAAGGCAGGCCCTGGAACCACTGAGCTAAATCCCCAGAAAGCAGTTTTTGACATGGACATATGTGCTGATGGTTTTTAAATTTTATGCATATGAAATAGTGTTGGAAGCAAGGTACATGTTCTACCGAAGAATACCATTTTTTATACAAGTTCCTTAAAGGAACTATGTTGTAGAGGCTCTTTCATGTAAATAAACTAGAGCTCCACAGACAGACATGGAAGGAAATCTCAAGTCACCCTGTGCATGTTCAGTCTTACTCTGTCTCTTATCAGCTTTGAGCGCTCAGACACCTCACCTCATCTTTCCATAGCAAAGTTTTAACCTATGAAATGGGGCTACTCACTTCTGTGTCCCCTTAGGATTCCGCAATGCTCAAATGAAATATTACAAATGGTGGAACCATATGAGCCAAAAGTTTACTATTCTTGTCACCAGTGCCCTCCAATCAAAATCTAACTTTGCTATGTTTTTTCTAAATTTGTAGGTCTCTGTGAGAAAAATATTATTGTGTTCCTGCACATCCACTTCTCTTCTCCACGTGCACGTAGAAAACCTGGACCACTCAGTCGCATCGCAGGGCCCTGAAGAGTTCTAGCCAGTGAGAGTGGTGTCAGAGCACCATGGCCTTCCTCCCTCACCCCCATGGTGGTGAGCCTTTTAGAGCTCTCAGTGATACAAGCAATCTGATGCAGCACACGTGCCACTGGTTTGCCACCACACAGAGCCCACAAAGTCCACGTGTCCCAGGTAGTACCATGCAGAGTGGCAGCTAAGCCACTCTAACTATGGGAAGGAAGCCAAGAGGTACCTTCTCAGTTACTTTGTTTGCATTTCAATTAAAACCTCTGCAGACAGGGCCAGGGATTTAACTCAGTGGTTTGGCACTTGTCTTGCAAATACAAGGTCCTGGGTTCAGTCCCCAGTAACCACATACAACAATGCCAAGCATGGTGACTCATGCCCACCAGCAATCAGTACCACATAGCACAGTGTCGGGTGTGGTGGTTCATGCCTGTAATCCCAGAAATCAGGAGGGAGAAGCAGGAGGATTGCTGTGAGTCTGAGGCTTGCCTGGCCTACATGTAAGCACAAGGCCAGCCTGAACTACAAAGCAAGTCCCTACCTCAAAACAAAAACAAAAACTCTATAGACAAAAATGTTAAAATACAAATAAATTATTCAAATGGTAGAAATCTCAGCCTCTGTATTGAAAACCCACGGGGAAAGATTTTTCAGTAGAAAATATCTGGGGCTGGGGATTTAGCTCAGTGGTTCTGGCACCTGCCTCTCAAGTATAAAGTTACGAGTTTGATCCCTGTAGCAAAAATTAAAGATATGAACCCATGATAGGTTTGCTAGATTGAGGGAGGAAAAATGAAGGACATTTAATTTGCATTTCAGATAAATAATGGACACCTTTGTAAATATACATATGGCCTATGAAATATCTGCGGCATATTTATATTAACTGAGCATCCTCTATTTTATCTGGAAGCCCAGGGATATGGCACCTTCACCAACAGTACATTTACTAATGTTTATACTTAATTACTATAAAACTTGAAAGAGCAAATATAAACTAGACAGTTATTCTAAGCAATATCCTGTTTGACCTAGCTGCAAGCAAAGTGCTATAAAAAATTTATGAGGGGAATATCGGTCACCATCCTCGTCAAGTACTAGGTACGCGCCCTTGCTGCTCCGGGCCTCCTCGCTTCAGGGCCCGTGGACTTCCGGCTTCCGTAGCTCCTTAAATCCTCACCAAACTCGGTGTGGACTCTCAGCAGCTCCGCTCAGGAGCAAGCCGGCAACGCCTCACTTCGCGTCCATCGTGCACGGATCTCACCTCCCACCCTAGGCCCCTGTGGATTCTAAAATACGATTCTCTGTGGTCTATTCGCCGCCCAGAGAGGAAGCAACATTTTCATGAAAGGAACAACAAGTAACTAGCAATTTCCCCTTCTCCCCCCAGCACGGGCTGTCCTGAGAGGCAGCAGTCAGAGGACGTTTCATCAGACAGTCTCGTGGATCCTAAGCATTCAGTCGCTGAATGTTGCCCATATTCTGCCCTGGAATCTGCTTTCTGAAAACACAAGGTACACGCCAAGTGACAGTGCCTAAGCGGTCTACACGGCAGAAAGGAAGGATGCGGAGTGACGAGCTGCAGGCTGTGGGATCTAGGCTACCTTTGGCTGGATGCAAGCCCGCAGGGAAAATATTTAAACGCTCTCGTTTTCAAAGTGTTCATTTGTCAAATTCTCCAATTGTGCTTCTTGGAGCTGTTCTGTTTCCTTTTTGTGTTTACTCTTGTTTGTGTGGTGCTGGAAACGGAACCAGGACCTTGCGCGCGGTAAGAAAGCACGCTACGGTGGGGCAGCACCCTCAGGCCCCCAGAGCTGTTCTGAGCTCAGGCAATATGCACAACGACACGCTAATGGCTGGACGGCTGGTTTCCTGTCTCTCGGGCACTGTCTGACAAACATCTTCGTGATCAGTCACCCTTGGGTTAGGGTCCATATCGGGTCCACTGTACCAAAGGGGGCACCGAGCCATGTGGCTAGGTCGAGGTTTCAGAGCAGTGTGTATGGAGCCAGGTCTGAAGCGAGAGAAGCTGGCTTGAAATCGTGGCCGATCGCAGCGCTCATCGGCCAGGACAAAACGTTGCCTGCGCAGGATCCATCTTTTCCTTCCTCCATAGTGATAGGACCTCGTGACTTTGTAGGACAGAAATGCACCCGCCTCACTGACTCGAGCCCCTAGAACGCCTCCGCGTTCCCAGGCGGTCTTGTGAGCCAGCGCTGCCTGGTCTCTGGAAGGGAGACTCTTAGGGGCCCCCTGAGTTCCCTAAAGCCCTTCCCTGTCTCCTCTTTCCTCTGGCTGCAGCGTAGACGTGAAGGCTGGAGCGCAGGCGCTCAGTGTGGACCGGAGCGTGACTCAATAGAAGACAGAGCAGCGAGACAGTAGTAGCCACTCGGTGAACCAGGCAGCCTCTCCTAGCGCTTCGTATAGTCCGACAAAATTTTCAGCCAGCATTACTTTGTTTTCACATTTTTTTTTTCAATTATTCTCCTCTGTGGCCAAATTTAGCCCGAACTGATGCAGAATCTGGCAATTGTTTTGGCTGCTTGTCTATCTACTTATTTATAAAGCAATAAAGTACCTTGTATATTTTGATTTCAATTATTAGATGTAATATTAATGAAATGAGTATGTTTATGAGCTATAAACCCCACCTAGGCACAACTTGGTTGAGATTCTAGAGGAAATATGAGTGTATTTATTCCAAGAATCAGAATTGGTTGATGTTGCTACACATACTGCAGAGCAGCTGCTGCCTTACAAATTGAATTCCATCTTTCCAGCTGAGTCTTGTCTCTCCCCCAAAATATGCCACCTACCTTATGTAAATATATCTTGAGTTTTCGTCAAGACATAGTAACGGGAAGGAATGCATTCATTTACCGTCTTTCAAGAGTTCTGAAGCACTGAGCAAAAATCCCTGGCCATCTTTTTTGTTGTCATTTTTGCAGTACTCAGAATCAAACTCATGAGCTTGCGGTTGCCAGCAGGCAAGGTGTCCCGGACTACAGCCCTGGCCTCCATTCCTTTTGAGAGCCATGGTCAGTGACCTTACTGTAAAAACCTGGAAAAGACATTAACAAAGCAATCCCCATTTACTGCTGCTCACGGGCCTATATGGCAAAGAACAGGAAGTTAATTTTATGATTACTTGTAATAACTGTGTCTAAAAAGGATTTTGCTTTTACAAATTTACTATTTATAATTATTTACTATTTATAATTATTTCCTATAATTTACTAAAATTTCCTATAATTTACTATTTATAATTATTTCCATTTACTTTCAGCCTTATAAAGAATATAGTGCCAAAAAGAGATGACTTCTGGTTAATGAGCATTTTAAAAGTGGCAGTCAAGCAGGAACTATGCATACACTTACGCTACTGCTGCTGCTACAGCTGTGCTGCGTTTTACATTTTTGCCTTTTTCATACCAACATAGTATATAAGCCACCACTTTAAAAATAAATGCCTAACTTTTTAAAATAATAGATATAAAACTCACCACATATTGAACTGAATTAATTGCAGTAGTTAGGCAGGGAATTTAATTTGGAGTTTTTACAGTTTTGATAAAAATAGAACCATAAAGGACTGTGTAGAATGGTGTATTGATGCCTTGTCCATAGAAGGAAGCAAACAAAAATATTCAAAAATAAAATATCTTAACCTACAGTCAAGGATGAATTATTGTGTTATTCTTTTTGTTTTTGAGACAGGGTCTTGCTTTGTGGTTCAGGCTGGCCCTGAGCTCAGCCTCAAACTCACATCACAGCAATCCTCCTGCCTCTGCCTCCCGAGTGCTGGGATTACAGGCATGAGCCACCTCGCCCGGCACTGTGGTATGTGGTACTGATTACTGCTGGGGTGAGTCTCCATACCTAGTATGGTATGTAGTTTCCAGGGGATCGAACCCGGGTCCTTGTGCTTGCAAGACAGGCGCCGGAACCACTGAGCTAAATCCCCAGCCTCATTGTGTTACTCTTTAAAAATGAAACACATTGACTTTAATTAGAATTTTACAAAATCATGGAAGTGCTGCAGAGACTTTGTGTGTACTGACCGCCTACATAAAGACTGACTGCATAAAATTATATGATAACACATATGGTATCTCACTGAACGGCTGTGTGAAACTGTATAGAAGACATTTATTTTTTGATAATCTAATTCTGTGGTTTCCCCCAAACAGATGTATACATGTATGTCATAAGTGTAACAAATAGCCACAGAACTTCCAGAGTTATGGATAATTAATTCCTTCTGCAATCCTTTTTCCTTTCTCTCTCATTTGAGAAAGAACATCTCAGTACAAATTAAGAGGACATTATTATGAATATATATCTGTTTTAAAAGCAAATCACTGGTGAAATTCACCCATCTAACCAGGATTAATATCAAATTATTTTTGACATGGCTCTTTTTCTAATATAGTTCTTTTTTCCATTTCCATGTGCCTCTCCATGTTGACTAACCTATTTAAAGAAATGGTGCTTAATTTCGGAGTGATGAACATATACTAAATAGAGTGACTTGTGATTGAAGTTGAAAAAACTTAGCTCCTTAATTTCTTTGTACAGATTCATGAAAAGGAAGCAGAAAAGTATTACTTTTTATTTATTTATTTATTTTTTTGAAGCAAGGTCTCACTTTGTAGCTCAGGACCAGCCTGAACTCAGCAATCCCCCTGCCTCTGCCTCTCGAGTGCTGGGATTACACACCATGCACCTGAAAAGTATTATTTTTTAGAAACTCCATACCTTGATCAGTGCTTAACTTAAACCTTACTCGAGCCTTTACATTAATTGATAGTAGACAGTGACTTTATAAGATCTCTGACTTGGATTTTGTAGGGATTAAGGTATAAAAAGTGTTCCCAATATAGCTCTTATTTCACTAAACTCAGAAAGAGTAGAGAAAATGGTTCAGAATCACTACAGCTGATACGCTGTTTAAAGACTACAGTGTCGCAAATTAAAAAATTAAATCCATGGCTTCACCATGATTTCCTCCTTTCTGATGTTTTCCCAGTGGTGTCAAATAAGAAATAGCCCCCCATCATGTTACACATGAGAGGGTGAGCAAGGAGAACCACAAATGGCAGAAATAAGATTCCTTGTATTACAGAGGCCATAAAATTATACACAGATAGAATTTGGCCTTTAAACCTTGAATCTCATCTTAATAATGCATGCTTCATTAAATAAGGGGATTGAAAATAAAGTTCTGGAAAGCTATCCAGTTTATATAATCTAAGAGTTTACCCCAAGAACATGTAGATATGAGAAAAATTTGGCTGAGGTTTCTATTCTCTTTCAACAGAGGGAGAAAACATAAAGAAACTAGAAGAACAAGCAGATTCTATCTTTGGGTTGTCTCTTCCATATATCAGACACTAAAAAGGTACTTTCCGACACTGACAGGTAAGGAGATGCCATTTTTTACTGAAAGGAGAACTAGACAGGCTTTAGAGAATGCAAAAAGAGTGAAAGATTATTGTTTAAAATTGTCCAGAAGAACCACTCTTCTTCAGTATTAGCCTAAACTGGGAGAGTGCCTGGGAACATTAGGCCTACATTTTTGGAAAGAAAACTTTTCACTTTATATGTGCATTTAGTCCAGTACATGATTAATAATGCAAAGTTCTGCACCAATATGGAAAAATGATTTTGACACAAAGGAAATTACAAATAGATTTTAGCAAATGACAATAGTGCACACTTATAACCCCAGCTACCTGATAGGCTGAGCCAACAAGATCACAAATTTGAGTGCACCCCAAGGAACTTAGTAGATTTTGTCTAAAAATAAAATTGTAAAAAAAAGTGGGATGTAGCTCAGTGGTAGAGCTCTTGCCTAGATGCACAGATCCTTGGTTCAATCTGTAGGACTTGTGGGGAAAAAATAATGAATGTTAACAATTGATTTGTCTTGATCGTGAAAGAATTTCACTATGACTTTCAAAAAATATCTATTTTCCATATTATTCCTTGGTAGATTGGGCAGGATAGAAGAAAATGTAGGAAAATTAACCAAATAAATCAGCCTACCATCTACGTATCAACAGACCAAGGAATTTAAGACTTACTGATGCTAGGAAAGAAAGAGTGAACAAATTATCTATTTGGTGGAGTTATTTCATATTTCACTCCATTAAAGAGGGTATCTATCAATGGAAAAATTTTAGTTTTATTCTTCTGCATCTATAATGCTCTTCTTGTGCCTTATTGGTCAGTATGTTCATTTGATTCCTATCTGGAACTAACGTAAGACCTTGGCTGTGGTTCAATGTCAATGATAGAAGGCATACGTAGAGCTGGGAACCAGAAAGCAGACCACATGCACTAGGTGAGGGGACTGATCTGTAACGTGAAAGTGTTTCCATCACTCTTATCATATGATGAAAAAGGAGAGAGCAATCTTGGTAGTGGCACTGACACCATAATTTCTTTGTTCCTTATACAAGTACTCACTGGAAAACTTTACCCCATAATTTGAGAACACACAAGTGCTCCTGAGAGCTGTCCAACCGACGAGTGATCTATAATTTAAGTGATAAATAGTTGCCCTTTCCCATCAAAGAGAATAGTAAACCCTCAATTATGTAAGGAACCTCAGCCCAAGGCTCTGTGTTCCCTTGAGTCTGTCTTCTGTGAGCTTCAGGAGCCAGAGACTCTCAACCTTGGCAAACGTCACTGATGAGCACCTGGTCACACAGCAACCTCCTCTCCAGGGCTTGCTGGCTTCCTGGGTTAGCACAGACTTTCCTCTTCACCACTTCCGTGCGATGATCTCTAATTCATGAAAACACTCCCAGATTATGCCTAATTTCCTTCCTTGTTACTAGCAGTCTTCGTTTCACTCATACAGTGGCCTCAGTTTGGATGATAAATTAAGTGGTTACCTCCAACTCTCATCAACCTTCTGTAGACGTCAACCCCCTCAAGGGTTTTCCATAACACTGCAACCTGCTTCCATCTGGGTCATCATAGATTTGAAAGCCTGGTCAGTATTAAAGATAATCAACCTTCAGTTTATCAGTTTGAACAGCACAAATCAATCCTCTGTGTGACTATGAGACAGTCTTCTAATTTTCCTGGGCCTACGCCCTCATCTAAAACAAGGTAAAGCACCTTCCTTACAATAAGTGTTATCTTGATTGAAATCTTCCTCTGTTCTTTTCTCCAATTGATCCTATGACCAGACTTCCTTGAGAAAAGGAAGTTTGGATCTGTGACTTCCATTTAGAATGTTAGCACAACAGAAAAGACAAGGCCCCTGTCACACACAGTTCACTCAAAGTATCTCTTAAAGTTCAATAAGCCTGACCATTGTGATGGAGCTACGGATCTTTGTCATCATTTCAAGGGTTAATCAAGCATTTCCCAAGCTGCCAGAGACAAGCAGACCAGCTTGAGAGAGGAGGAGCCACTCAACAGCTACACACCCCCAAACTCCTGTCTGTCTTCCTAACTTGTCTCCAAGTGTTATGTATGAGCACAGAAGTGTTCCCTTCAATGCTCCCAAATGGACTCTTGTTTCTGAGGAAAGTGGGTTCCTAAACAGACATATATAACCATTTATATACAACTCTATAGAAATAAGGAGATGCATACTTTAACCAGGTCAACCTTCCATTCTTGACAAACACTTGTCTATACTCTGCCTTTTCCAAAATGGATTTTGCTTTCATCTCCTCATTATACTTGGTCTTGTGAATTTACCTATTTGTGGTTTGGGGGAAGTTTTTTTAGGGGATTTTTTTTTTTGAGACAGGATCTTGCTTTGAAGTTCAGGCTGGCCCTGAACTCACTATGTAGCCCAGGCCAGCCTCAAACTCGTGAGTTTACTTATTAATCACTTTATGATCCAATATTTTACACTTAATTACCAAGAGCAACAGCTAGGTTAGGAGTAAAGAGGAAACTTATGCCTCTGGGGGCCAAAGCTGTGCACAAGCTACAGTTAATAAGAGGAGGAGGCATGAAGGGAGAATCAGCAAGAGCAGAGCAGCACGCAAGGGCTGTAAGAGATGAAGAAATACGCCCCTCTAAGTCTCAGAGGGGAGTAGTGCGGCCCATGCCTCCCTTGGTTTATATCTGAATTTCCATTGGTCTTTCCAATAAATTTGATTTTATTGAAATTCTGATCAGGTCTCTTTCTAGAAACAGAATAATCTCTGGAAGTCAGGGCTCTGTGAACTGAACTTTTGTGTGCCTCCAGGCTAAGTAAAAATAAAAGGAGCAGCTGCATTTGCAAGGAAGCGACACATGCAAGTTGGGATACCGTGAAGACGGAGGGGCAAGTGTCTATGGAGGTGTGGACAGGATACGGCAGAGGCACTGAGAAGAGTGCAGTACTAAGGCTCAGTACCCTTTGAGGGGTGGCCACACTCGGGCCTGAAAGGACGAAGGGAAGGAGTACTAGGCAGGAGTATTACTAGTACTCAGGAGGACAGAATTCTGTGCAGAGAATACCTTGAGACAGGCAGTGATTTAAGTTATGGAACAAAGCCAGCTGAGGTCTCACAGGAAGGGGGACCAGGAGTTCAGTCCACTCCATCTACTCCACTGTCCTATGGGCTCCCCTGTGGCTAGGCCCCTCCCTTTCCAGGCCAGAGAGCAAGCAAACGGACTGTGCGTGTCCACGCAGCTCCCACTCCCCATGGCAGAGGCAAGTACAGAGATCTGACACATTTGCACTTATCTGGGTAAATTTCAGACTGCAGTTTCCTAAGAAAGGGTTAAAATCTCCTGTGCTTGAGTCTATGGAGAGACATGACTATCTTTTTGGAGGGTAGGGTGCAGGCCTTGCCCAGCCAAACCAAATACAGACCAGATTACCCAGGGTGCCCTTCCAGACCAGGCAGGACGGGGCCAGTGCCTCACCCGTCTCTGAGTGTGAGCCATTCGGCCCGGGAGGCGCAGCCTTCCCGAAAAGGGAGCAGTGGGCAGGAATGAGAAGTGGCAGCCGAGTGTGAAATGCTGCCACCAGCCAGTGGCCACTGGAAACAGGGCCGAAAATAGCTCAGCAGAGCCCAGCTTCGGGACAGGGATGGAAATATCACTCTCCGAGGCTGCTTTCGTGCCATTTGGAGAACTTTGGACATGGTATTGTCACATTATTTTTTTATTCCAAACATCCATCCCCAGAGGAACCCAGGGCTGCGGTGACCTTCACTGTCACTGCTCAAGTGGAGCATTTCTGGTCAGGCTGGGAAGCTGTGGAAAGGGACAGAGACAGATGTCGAGGGTGCAGGACAAATATGGTTGTGAAATGCCCAGAGAAAATTCTGTCTCACTGTCAAATCTGCTTTTGTTTCTCCTTGTGGGGAATAAAATGTCCTTTTTCAGTTTTGTCACCAAGACTAAGTGATGTGCCTGACTAATAACTGAGCTTCCCAAGGAATAAATACATTTTCTTCACTTTCTTTAGTGACTTCTTACAGACTCCACCTAAATCTTTCAAAATTCTGCTAGCCGTTGACATTTATGTCACTTCCATCACAACATACAACATGATCACAAGCACTTCTGTCTAAACTCTGAGTCTGTGTAACTCGGTGGGCTGGTTCTGCCTTCCTACCATGTGGGAGGTACTCAGAATACTCAGAACCATTTAAAACGGCCTGGCCTGCAGGGAGATGGGCTAGTAAGCAAAGAACTACAACCCAGCGTGTTAAGCAGGCTAAGACTCCCCAATGGGCAACAGACTTTCTGGAATTAAATAGCATATGAACTTACAAGATGAATAGAAATATAAGGTGGCAAAGTGCGGGAAGGGCATTTCAAGTTAACCAACCAGCAAGCTGGCACTGCTGACACATGGTGCACTTCGGGTAGAAGATGGAGAAGAGGGGCCACCAGGCCATGTTGACAAGGCCGTCAACACGCGGTGACCAACAACAGGGCAGTGTTCCAGGAGCAGATGTCCGCCAGCAGGCTCCGCACGCTTTCCTTTCTGTTTCGGTTGTGTCTGATAATTGAGAGTGGCTCACCCCTTGAAGTTCCACCTCAGTTCCATTCTGATGCGAATTTCTGGGCAGGAGGGACAGTGGTCTGGACTCCGACTGCTGAATTAGTCCAGCATCACCTGTGTCCTCCCGGGGTGGCGGCGCGGGATGGGGTGGGGGTGGGGTGGTGGCGGGATTTTGCAAGTGAGCTTGCCTTTGGAAGGAAAGGGTGGTCTTCAAATTAATTGTGTCTGCAGAGCTTTTTCCAAATAAGGTAACACTCACAGGTTCCAGGGATTTAGACAGAGGCCTACCTTTGGAGGAAGAGAGAGAGCACCACTCAGCTGCCGCAAGGAAGAACCTCAACTCTCGACTTTGGATTGGCAGGCCATCTTTCTGAGGACTCCTGAGATGTTCGTTCATGGCGTCACCTGCGTGCTACTGGGTCAGACACGTGGTCCAGGCCGGGAGGTATAAGCGACCACCAAAATGATCACATGACCTGATCTGAGAACTAGATTTAAGAGTCGAGACTCAGTCATCAACAGTACTCTCAAGTGTGATCCTAGAGCTGCTAACTGAGCCGGGTACAGGGCCGAAAGGTAATAACCCCGAAATCTCCAAAGTCAGAAGAAAGAGTGAAAATATTCTGTCGAGCTCTGTCTTAGTCATTTTCCTCTTCATGGGGACAAAATAAAAAAGGAAAAGTTTATTTTGCCTCAGAGTTCACAGAGGTTTCGGCCCGTAGTTGGCCGACTCCGCAGAGGGGCAGGCAGTATGGCAGAGGCAGGCGCCCCCGGGACGGTGACCGATGAGCACAGACTGTCTAGGGAGGAGCCGAAGAAGGATTTGACTCTTTCAGGTTCTGCCTCAACCCCCTGCGGCTTCTGACAGGTCCTACTGCACAGAGCAAGCCAGTTTGAAGCCCTCGCGATCCACTTGCTCCCCAGCGCCCTACTTCTGAGCGCACGAGGCCCTGAGGACACTCAGGTCTGAGCGCTCCAAGCTCCTACACACCATCCCCGACCCACCTTTTGGTGTCTCTCTCAGACTGTCCTGCGTTGGCTTTGTAGAATCTGGCTTCCTTGTCCATTTTCTTCACTAGGTGATAAACCAAGAGGGCCTGTTTGTTGGGTTCCTCAGAATCTAATAAAGTTAAAATGCCCGGTAGGTTGAAGACACTCTGTACAGACTTTCGTAGGGTTTTCTTTGTGTGAGTGGGAGTAGTGGCAGTGGTGCTGTCACTGATAGTTTTTAAACTACCTTCTTGAGAAGTGACTGACACAAACAAATGTATAAGTTTGATAAGTTTAGAGAGCTGTATTATTACAGATATTATTTTTTAAAAAAATAAACGGATGAGTGAATGAGCAGCGCCAACAAGCACAGACGAGAAAGAGTTAAGACTGAGAATGACCAAGACTTTTAAGAAAAGTTTTGTCAGCGGCTGCTCTTCCGTGTGAGACAACTCTGATTGTAAGTTCTCCTTGATACAGTCACGTATTTTGTGCCTCAGAGTCACTGAGATGGAGGCTAAGTCTTTCTCTACACAAACATTTCTTTCAAACAGTGTGAAGAGGACTATTGTGCCCCGGTTGCTCTCAGTCTCTGGCTAACTTCCTCCATTTCCTTTAACCACAAGGCCTGTTTTAGAACTCGGACACAATTCTAGTCCTTTTCCTTTCATTCGCTCAACAAATATTTGTGAGGGACCACCAAGTGCTCCAGACCAGGGCTGTTTATTCAGAAGGAGAAACAGCAGACATGCAGGCCCGTCCAGAACAAAGAGCAGTGGTTGTCCCTCCTGTCTACGGAGATGTGCTTTTTACAACCGCGGTGCATCTAAATATGAGACTACTCTTCTCTTCCACTTGCTTCTTCACAGAGCTAGAAGTGGTATTCCTTGTGGTTTGTACAACCATGGGCCGTAAATTATGTGTTATGTTTCTTTTTGGTACAAGAGCATACACAGAATTAGAAATAGCCACAGCACAACCACCTCCCGCCTTCTTATCCTTTACAGAGAGAATATGGGATTGCTCTCTGTGTAGCAGAGGGACCAGAAATGAGTCTCAACCATACCAAGAGCCTGGGTTTTTTTTGTTTTGTTTTTAATGCATCCATGAGAAGCAAGGTTGTCTGTGAAGGCAGGGACAGTGACCAGCTGCTGGGCACTGAGGTCAACCAGGTGTGCCCAGCCTGCCAGGATCACCTGCCTGGTGGGACCAGCAGTTGTTGTTTTCCTTCTTATTCTTCTATTGGTTTTTGCATGTTTTATTTTTCATAATTAAAAAAAAAAAAAGGATTCAACCAAACCCAAGATAATCTTCATCACAAATATCTGTTTCATTAGTTCACTCACTAACGGGAGCTTCCTTCACAGCTTCCTTCGCAAAGGACACTCCCATGAGGCAACGCAGATGTTTGACTCAGAATGTCATACTTCTGACATTTGAATATTGGTGTCATCTTTTTTGTTTCTTATGAATGAAATGTAAGAAACAAAATTGGCTTGTCCTACAAAATTTTGCCTGCCATTCAAGAACTTTTCCATTAAATTAAAGGGCTGGAGATATAGCTCAGTGGTTCCGGCGCCTGTCTTGCAAGTGCAAGGAACCGGGTTCGATCCTTGGTAACCACATACCATACTGGGCGTGGAGACTCACCCCAGCAGCAACCAGTACCACATACCACAGTGCCGGGTGTGGTAGCTCATGCCTGTAATCCCAGCACTCGGGAGGCAGAGGCAGGAGGGTTGCTGTGATGTGAGTTGGAGGCTGAGCTCAGGGCCAGCCTGAACTACAAAGCGAGACGCTGTCTCAAAAAACCTAAAAAAAAAAAAAATTAAATACTATGTTCTACAAATACAATTGCAGAGGAATTAAATATACCAAATAGTTACCTATCATCCAAATGAAGAAATAAGCAATAGGTAAACACCATCAGGAAATAGACAATTGAAAGATGTCCTAAGATATGCTCATTTTTGTTGTGGTCATTTCTGGGTCCAGTTTTGATATTTTAAATGAAAATTTAAAACCTTATACCTCCTTGTTAAATGACACAATTATTTGACTTACATAAAGTGTCATTGGAGTGAATGGGTTGATTGTTTGCATTTTTACAACAGTAAAATGGTCAAGTAGAGCAAATATGTTGGAGAAACAGTCAACAGACAGTGGTGAGAAGGCAGGCAAGGATGTAAGCAAAGTTCCATTGAAGGCAAGTGTGAACACAGAGTATACCCAGGTAAAATTGGTAAGATGTTTTATCTGTTTTAGTTTGCCTGAGTTTTCAACTTTCAATTAAAATATCTGGTCAATCAGATTTCTTGCTTTGTGATGCTTTAATTCGCCAAACGCCACTAAGTTTTCTGTTCACCAGTGCCAAGCTCCATGCCAGGTGTAGAGGAGGTACTGAGTATGTCTCAAGGAGATAAGCTAATGAACAAATAAACGCCACTACTCCGGCTATCTTCTGAGAGGAGTATATGTCAGTAAATACTTCTACCTTTGATAGCCATACGCAAGTTAGAAACCCAACAGAGAATTACTCTTCACTTTAAAAATGTAAGGTAGCTTTGGATAAGTGTGATCATTATCTTTCCTTGCTTAGTGACACAGTTAATGACTAGTTAGTTATTCTTGATAATTTAAATTTACTTGTTTATTTAAAGTTGTTCATTGTTTCTAGAATGTCATTTTATCTATAGTTTCCAAGCCACAGTGTGACCCTGATTAACTGGATAATTCCTTTCCAGGACCGATAATCAATCGCTGCAAGATGCTTGCAATCTGATGATCTCTAGTGATAGCTCCAGTCATGTCTCACACATACTTCTGTCTCAAGCCAAACAGGTTGCCGCGAAGGTGTGCTTGTCCTTGCCTGTGTGTGCTCGAGTGTCCACAGGTGTGGGTATATCAGTGTGTAAACTCACTGAGCTTTTTTATTTGCTGCTTTTACTAATACCGTATTAATTTTTTCCTGTTAAGCCTCCAGGATTTTTGCACTTTTACAGTTTAGATAAGCAACTGAATGATCAGGGGGAGTCCCTTGGAACACATGGAAGAAACTCTCGGCTGTGCTGAAATAGCACCTTCCTGAGACGTTCAAAGTTAAAAAAAAAAAAAAAAAGAAAAAGAAAAAAAAGCTGGAAGCCAGAATGCTCAGGCCGCCAGGGTCTGACTAACCTCTGCAGATCAGTTCCCACCGTTGTGCAACGTATTCAAAAATGCAGGCGCTAACACATGATGTCACAGAGACAAAAACTCTGCAGGTAAAAACTAGCAAAAAGCAGATAAGCACTCTGGCTGGGCTACAGAGGCCTAAACCCTCTTAAAATAATTAAACCTTCCTCTGAAACACTGTGCTCCCAATGTGAACTGCCCGAACTTGTCTGTGAGCAGGTCCAATTCATGTCCACAGAGTTTAGTGCCCTAACTCCTGTTCACGCAGTTCAATTTATGGATCATTAAACTGTTTTGGAGCTTAGCCTATTCATTGATCTAAAAGTCTAGTGTTAAAATCAAGCCTGTTCTTTCTATCCTAGTTAAAGATGAGAAAAGGCTATTTCTGTCAGTGTTTATTGGATCATCTTGTTTGAATAAAAATAGGTCCCTACCCTGCCATGCTGTGTACAAAAATTGCCAGAGCCCTCCCTGAGTTGACTGGTTAGATCTATTGTTTTGAGGTCCTTATATTAACTTAGGTAACAGGGAAATGAGGGCGAGGTGTTGTCTTGTCTCTAGCGGACGAGACACAGAAATAGGGATTACAAGATTCATGCGCTAATCTGAGCTGAGCCTTCTAACAGTTGTAGGGTTTGGTTGGAGAGGGGCAGTCCCCCTCAGCGGTCGTGAGGTCCTCTGGGCATGGAGACGCAGGCAGACATCGGTATGTTAAGGGTCTACAGGAGAAAAGATTTAGATGGTCTCCCCAGGTCAAGCCAGAGTAAGGGCCAAAGTCAAGATTTTCAACAGACTAAAAAAGTAAAAATATTGAAAGTAAAAATATTTTCCTTCTTACTTAGGGAGGACACTCAGGAGACATACTTATGTGCTGAAAAGTGGGAAAGGGACAAAGAAATACTGAGACAACCAATGGTGATGGCTGCCCCATGGTGGCGGAGTGGCCTCACCCCGTCCCGAGGAACAGCACACGCTCGTCAGGGCAGACAGGCTACACAGAGCCCCCCCACAGCCACCAGGTATTTACTCACCTGAGCTGGGAATTGACACGTACATAAAAGCCCGTACATGATTCTTCACAGCAGCCTTATGCAGAATTGTAAAAAAAAAAAAAGCTGGAAACAAGTAAGATCTGATAGTAAATGGATAAACAAACTGTGCCATGTACATCCACATAGAGAAACATTACTCAAGAATAAAAGAGAAATGAATTTCCAAGTTACAAAATGACATTCACTTTAAATTAGTAATAGAGCCATGTGAAAGAAGCCAGCCTGAAAGGCAACATGCTATATGACCCCAATTAAATCACATTGTTGGACAAATAACTAGGGGTTGTAGAAACATCAATGACCTCTAGGAGCTCAGGGAGAGAGAGGGAAGCATTAAAAAGATTAAGCACAGGAAACACCTTCGGGTGGTGAGGCTGTTTTGCAAGATTCTGTAGAGGTAAGGAGCTGGTGCTAAGCAGGGGTCAAAGTGTGTAAGGCTTTGTAGAGCAAGGAGTAAACCTCCAGGCAGGAAAATGTGAAAAATCATTTAAGAAGTTGAGGGCTGGGGATTTAGCTCAGTGGTTCTGGTGCCTGTCTTACAAGTGCAAGGGCCTGGGTTCGATCCCCGGTAACCACATACAATATGCTCAGCAGCAGTCAGTACCACATACCACAGTGCTGGGCATGGTGGCTCACACCTGTAATTCCAGCACTCGGGAGGCAGAGGCAGGAGGATTGCTGTGATGTGAGTTAGAGGCTGAGCTCAGGGCCAACCTGAACTACAAAGCAAAACCCTGTCTCAAAAAAAAAAAAATAATAATAAGTTGAGTAGTCCTTGTAGGAAATTTAAACTGTGACTTAACTATGATAAGAACATAGGAAGTAATTTCACTGGAGTAGGTAGGAGAGAAAGGAGTTGACTTCAAACTTTTGCAAATGAGTGAAGTCTCTAAAGCTAAAAGCACAGAAAATGTACCCAACTTTAGCTCAGTCAGCTTCAGCTGAACATTTGTTTCCCACGGGGTCTCAGGTTAACAGTTCCAGGGCCAGCCCGCATGTGTACCAAACTGCAGAGAGATAAGTGTGTGGGGACAGAGGGAGCCAGGCTGTGGTGGCTCAGCAGCTCACAGCAAAGCAAAGGGAATGGGAGGCATGGATCTGTGTGGTCGCAACGTGGAGTTGAAGCTCTTTCTAGGAAGTCACATTAGCTCGCATCCACAGGCATGCCCACGATATCAAGGGATGTCCGAGGGACAAGGGGCCTATAAAGAGCTCCCGACGGCCATACCTGGAATAGCTTATGTAGTAACTAATGCAGCATTTGACTATAACCCAAAGTATGAAACAGGAGTTATACAGATACAAACAGATGATTGAGCGAATAGAAGGGAGAGAAGAGTACAGCGTGCAAATGGTTTGACTTCACAGCAATATAAACCACCTCGCCAAGTAGTCCAGGTCAACGTCAATAGACGTTAAGTCACATCGACTGAGGTGTGATGACTCCATGTACAGTGGGATGGCATCTCAGGATAGGAAAGATAATAGGTAAATATTAAGGAAATCTGACTAAAGTGTGGAAGGAGAGTGATACATAGTTAGCGATATATATGTATATGTGTGTGTGTATATATATATATATCCATATAAGTTTGTGATATCACCTAGTTAGTGATATATATATATATATACACACATATATATGCATTCATATATATATAAAACAGTATAACTTTGTTAGATTAAATTTGTCATACTAGAAGACCATATATAAACCTTTTGTATTTATCTTTATAATTTTTTTGTAAATAAAAAACTAAAAAATAAAGCATGTATTTTAAAATAAAGTATATTTTTTAGTAAAAATGAGAAGATTTTTGACTTTACCTAGAAATTAAAAAACTGAAAAATACTGCTTCTTATGAGCTCTGGATATTATAGTATGAGGTGGGATTAAGGATATAAACAGACATATTTCAGTAAAAATGAACTTATCTCCTTGAGTCTAATGATGACTTAGTCACATTCACTCTTTTTAGATGAACATATATATTAGAGAAGTTTTTAAACGTCAGAAGTACATGTCATTTATTGGTTAAGT
This sequence comes from Petromus typicus, assembly GCA_004026965.1. NCBI lineage: Eukaryota > Metazoa > Chordata > Mammalia > Rodentia > Petromuridae > Petromus > Petromus typicus. The sequence continues at coordinate 22,510 of PVIR01005323.1, forward strand.
GAGCAATACAGATAGTTGTTTGGGGCAAGCAGCCACCACCAGCTTAAACTTATCTGGTCCTCTTTAGATTGCTATAATTAGAGGCTTAATTCTTTTTCCTAGAGTGAATTTATGAGACCGTTTGGAATCAGCCTAGCACAGCCAGGGCACAACGCTCCTTTGTCTCTCAGGAACCCTTTGAACTGCCTGGTCTGGTGGGAGGATGGGTGGAAGCTATGAAGAAGATTATCTGAGGGGTGTCGTCCTCAACCCTACAATATGCTTGTGAGGCGAGTTCTTGCCCATCCCAGTCCTACAAAGCAAGATTGGATGGATCAGTGTGAGTTGGAGAAGAAAGTACAGGCGGTTAATTGCTGCTTGGACTTGGCCTCTGCCTGGAACCAGGGCTGTCGGGGTAATAGGGGTAACTAGACAAGGGCAATCACTGACACTCTGCAGCCCCCACCGTTATTCTCAGTGAGGGGAGATATAAGACAAAGAGTAACCAAGGGAGGTGCTATCACTTTGATGGCTGAGTGAGTCTCTCACCACGTCAGGGAGAGAACGAACTGGTCTGACAGTTTGCCAAACTAAAGCTAAACATTTGCATACTCTATGCCCGAGTAATTCTACCCACAGAAATGTCTTCACTACAATGTGTACATATGTTCACCAGATGACATTCACTAGAATGCTCATGGCAGAAATGTTTGTAAACCTGGGAAATATTCACTTGCCCAGCTATAGTAGAATGTATGTGTAAGTCTTGCTAGACTTACACACAGGCAATAAGAATAACTACAGGCAACAGTACAGAGGAGTCTAACAACTAACACACCAAGACAAAGAAGCCACATACCAAGCATGGACTGTGCTATTTCATTTCTGCAAAGTACAAATGGTGGAAAAATGAATTTCTAGTTTCAGAAATCAAGTCAGGCTAACTACTGACCTTGGGTAGGGGCCGTGACTAGAAGAAAACAGGTAACTTCTTGGATGTAATATTTATTTTCTTAAAATGTGTATTAGTTCTTTTTTAGTATATTTGGGTGTGAAAATTATAAAATACACAAAGCAATATGCAGGTTTACATATATAGTATATTTCAATAAGAAAATGTTAAATCCTCTCTTGACCCCATTTTTGCCATTTTAGCCAGTATCCCATTTGTCTCTTTCTTTTTTTTTTTTCCAGTACCAGGATTGAACTCGAGTCCTTGTGCTTACAAGATAGACACAGTACCACTTGAGCTAAAGCCCCAGCCCTGTCTTTTTATTTTTAAAGGAAATGTTTTGAAAAGAACTGGTCCAATATCTACATTCTCCCTTGAGCCCACTGAGCAAGGCTTTTGGCCCAGATTTTTAGCTGCTCTGGGGAAAATCTATGGTGATTTGCACACGACTGAGTCCAGTGTTCATCTTGCCCGATTTTACTCATCAGAGTGCTGCACGAAAATGATCTTTTTCCCTGCTCACCTGATTTCCACATGCACTTTCACTCTCTAGGAGAATGCGTTGAGCCTCAAGGACTGAGACACTAGGTACTCACAGTGTGGTCAAACTCTACCGTGAACATTTATACTGTAAAGAACCACTGTAGTAAAACACACACTCCCATCAAAGACCTTCGAAATATTGCTCCTTCCTCCAAACACATGTCTGTCAGCACTCTTGCCATTGGCTGAAGGTGTCCTGAGAGTCTTCTCTTGTATCTTTATGAGGTGGGATCAAAAATATCTAACTGCCCACTCGGCGTCTCCACTTGAATGTCTAACAGACATCTCGAACCTAGTCCATCCTAGACTGGCTCTTGGCTACCTCGAGAACCAGCCCCTCCCTCGCCCTTTTTCTTCCCAGGAACCTCCTTCAGCCCCACTCTGTCCCTAGAGTGATTCTGCGTTTTTCTTTCTTTCTCACAGGCTCATCCTTTAACAGAACTGATTTGTCCACTTCTTGCGATCACTGCGACTGCCCTTCTGGTTTAAGCCACCGGTAACTCTTGCCCGCATAATCTCAGTTTTCTCCCAAACACTCCCTCCCTGCCCCTACTCCCCACCCGGGGTCCATCTGCTACAAAGACTGATCCTAGTCTATAGGGATTCAGATTATGTCACGTGTCTGCTCCTAATGGTCTCCACGTCACTCAGAACAAAAGGGAATTTCCTGAACTATGAACTTGGAAGTCTCATCTGATCCGACCTTATCTAGTTCCCAAACCTCAGCTCCCTGAGCTTTCCCCAGTGTGCTCCGCCCGCGACCTGCAGGGCCTCTGTGCTCCCTGGATACTCCAGGTGACCTCCGAGCACTTTCACCGCTCGGGCCTCCTCCTAGAAAGACCTAGCCCTGATGTACGCGTGCTTTGCTACCTCATTTCCTTACAGTCTCTCCTCAACATCATCTTTTTCATTTTTAAAAAAGTTGTATGCTTTAGAATTCAGGGCCTAATGCATGCCAGACATGTGTGCCCCCACCGAGCCATACCATAGCCCAAATGTCATCTTTTGCAAAGATGTCATTCTGTCATCTAAAGTTTTATACACACATCTTCTTATCCTCTTTCTCGGCATCTTTTTTTTCTCCATGGCAGTCTTCACCTGCCAGACAGAGAGAGAGAGACAGAGAGACAGAGAGAAAGAGAGACAGAGAGAGAGAAAGAGAGAGAGAGAGAGAGTTCACGTTTACAGCTGTAATTGTCTTTCTCTCCAGTTTTTTGCCCCTTTGTCCCCCGAGGCCGAGGTGCCCTTTACGACCCATCCAGCTCGCTGCTGTCTCCTCTACTGCCATCCCTGAAGTCACTCTTCTTTACAGCATTCCCTGACAGCCTGTGCCTGCTCCTCCCGCAGCTGTTTATTTCCGCAGCTCAGTCTGATTTACACCCGTTTCTCCAGGACTCTTTGTACCTCTGTCACGACCCTGAGGAATCTGCTCCGGGGCAGCGAACGCGGGCGCTGAGTCAGAGCGCGGCCTTCCGGCCTGGAGCCCGGGGCGCAGCCGCTGGAGCCGGGGCTCACCTCCCCGCCCGCCCGGCGCCTGGACCTGACAGTCGCGGCCGCGCGGAGGCCATCTGCTCCGTTACATAACTCGAGATCCGGAACAGTTTGCAGAGGGGGATTTGCTGCCCAAACAGAATCATTTTTCAGCAAGGAGATTAAGCTTTCTTTGCTGGAAAAAGGAGAAATGATCAGAAATGCGATCTCTTCATGGAGTGTTAATTAACTTTTTTCCAAAATGCACAAATGAAGAAGATAAATTTGTCTTACTATTTTTTTCCAATATTAAAAGACACACACAGGGCTATCGTTTAATTTTGTAAGTGCAAAATACATTCTTAATGAGGGAAAATGAAGTTCTTAACAAGCCTTAATTCTGTTGGGATCGTTAGCCCGCTCCAGGTAGAAAGTGGGGCGGGGCGGGCGGGCTCTGACCGCCGAGACTGGAGAGGTTTGCAGTGTGCAGAGTGGATCGCTCTCCTCCCGGAGGACGGAGGAGGACAGCACCCCTCGGGGATGTATCCCTCGGGGAGGCACCACCAGCGAGCAGAACCCCTGACTTGTTGTATAACATTTTCCCACGTGACCCCCCGGTCACTCTGTCTGACCAAAGAAAACCATTTCTGAAATGGCCAGTCAGGGTTAAGGATTTAACACGTACCTGCGTAGACAGGATTTTCTCCTATTAAATTTACATATTTAGACAACACTTGATTCTGTGCTCTTCTTTCTGCTACCTCCTGGACATCAGGTGCCAGGAGTTTATGTTAAAAGCATGAACGTGTCTTCGTGAACTAATACAATTATTTTCTCTGGTTGCAAAAACAAAGATTTTCTAATCTTTGACTGATTTTAGTGGAAATAAAATCCTTTTTACAGAAAAGTATAGCAGAGAAAATACAGCATATTTTTAACTACCAGTATCTGAAGATGAAATGGTTAAGATGTTTTATATATTCTTCTGCATGTTTTGTCCACATGTTTTTACAAAAATTGAACATGCTATAAACATGAAACAATATCATTTGCTAGCTAGACGAGAATCAATCATATTTTGTAGTTGTCTGGTTTTATTTTCTTTGCTTTCACAATTACTATTATGGCATTTATACGAGTGATAATATTTTCTTTTAAAAATATATATGGTTATATTTTAAATTAAATTAAGTTGAAGAAAAATATGACATAGAACTGAGAGGGTGGCTCATCAGCAGAATGTGTGCTTAGTGTGTACAAGCCCTGGGTTCAGTCCCCAGGATACACGCACACACACACAGCATATGGAATAGATAAGTGATTTGCAGGTAGCACAAAACATACAGGTGATTGACAAAAGACTAAAATTTGAAAAGTATGGTTCTAGCCCACCCCGCCTGTATCTGTGCTCCCTAAATAGGGACCCAATTCCATTTCTGCTTTCTAACATAATGATGACCTTTATATAATCTACACATAAATTAAAGCAGATGCACTAGTTGGTGATGCTGCCTTTTAAATGAAATATCAGTCTTGTAGAGTTTTAATTCAAAACTTTCTTGAAAATCGGAATTTCAGTCTCATCAGGCATCATGGTTAGTGTAGCAGTTGATCAGAGAGTTGAATCTTGCATGTTAACCAGATAGATTTGGACAGTGATTTCCCATTCAAATGATGGAGACCGCTTTACTGCTGGTTCTGTCTAGCTGTTTCCTGATTTGGCTTCCCATGTTTCTAGGAAGGGTGTGTCCCACTTACTTGGTCAGTGAAATTTCTATCCCTAAAGATGATTACTTGAATAATATTTCTTCCTGAAATTCTTCCTCTCCAATCTCTTAGAAAAACAAGAGTGATCCAAATCAGACCTTTTCATGAGGAATAAAATTGTAAAGACCAGAGTAGAAATCAATGAAATGCTAAAAACAATACAGAGAGAATCAACTAATTCAGAAGCTGGTTCTTTGAAACAAGAAACAAAATAGATAAACTCTTAGTCAATCTCACAAAAAAGAAAGAAAACACAGAATATGCAATTCTAAATGAAAAAGGTAAAATAATCATGGACACCACAAAAATCCAGAAGACTATTAACAAGTACTTCATGAACCTATACACCAATACACTGAAGAACTCAGAAGAAATGGAGAGACTCCTTGATACATATGAATTATCAAAACTGAAACAAGACTTAAAAATCTGAATAATTCAATAACAGGAAATGGAACTGAAGTGATTAAAAAAATCCTACCAACCAAGAAAAGCTTAGAACTTATGGACCCACTGCTGAATTCTACAAGATATTCATTCAAGGAATAGCTAATGCCAATACCCAACAAACTCTTAATGTAGTCCAAAGGGAAGGAGTATTCCCAAAGTCATTCCTGGAAGCCAGCATTAGCCTGATCATAATATCAATCAAGGACCCAACAACAAAAGATACCTACAGGCCATTCTCTCAAGAAAAGACAGATGTCAAAATCCTCAACAAGATACCGGCAAACAAACACAACAAGTCATCGAAAAGGTCGTACACCTTGACCACGTAGGATTCTTTCCAGGATGCAAGGATAGTTCAATATGCATGTGAAATCATTAGGACAAACATCACATGATCATCTTAATGGATACAGAAAAAACCTTGGACAAAATCCAACATCCATTACTGATTAAAAAAAAACAAAACCCTGAAGAAAATAAGTATAGGACTTTATCTTGATCTGATCAGAGTAATTTATGACAAACATCCTGCCCACATTTCAATAAATGAGAAAAAATTGAAAGCTGTTTATTTTCTAAAATCAGGAGTAAGACAAGGATGTCCACTATCAGCACTCCTCTTCAGTGTAGTCCTCAAAACATGAACCAGAGCAGTCAGGCAAGAGAAAGAAATAAAAGGGATATATACAATAGGAAGAGGTCAAATTATCATTATTTGCAAATGATATGATCCTCTTCTTACAAGACACAAAAATTCTGCCAAAAATCTCCTAGAATTAATAACCAAATTCAGTAGTATAGCAGGACACAAAACCAATGCAAAAAAATCGATGGCATTTCTATACACAAATAATAGTACTGATCAAATTAAATATTAGAAATTAACCTAACCAAGAAAATGAAAGACCTGTACAATGAAAATTGCATCATTCTAAAAAGAGATTGAAGAGGACATCAGAAAATGAAAAACAAAATTCTTTCTTCCTGAAAAGACACAGCCTATCCAGTTAAAATATCTGCACTTCTAAAACTGATACATGAATTTCAAATAATCCCAATCAAAACACCAACAGTGTTCCTCACAGATCTAGAGAAAAATTCTGGAATTCTTATGAAACCAGAAGAGACTCAGAACAGCAGCAATTCTGAGTTTTAAGTGCAAAGCAAGAGGAACCACAATCCCAGATTTGAAGTTTTGTCACAGCGGTACAGTGGTTAAAAACAGCACGGTATGGCACAAAACAGAATGTGGGTCCCTGGAATAGAACCGAGGAACCACAAACAACCCCAGACACATTCAGCTATTTGATATTTGACAAAGGGCCCAAAAAGTTACGCTGGACAAAAGATAGCCTCTTTCATTAATGGTCCTGGGAAAAGCGGCTATCCACTTGTCAAAGATTGAGTCTATACCCGTATATCTCATCATGTAGTAAACTAAAATCATCATCAAGGATTTACAGGTTAAATAGAAACAGTTAAATTTCTAGAAGATAAAACAGGTAAAACTGTTGAAGACATAGGTGTACGCAAAAGACTTCATGAACAGAACCTGAATTGCACAAGAAATGATACCGAGAATGAACAAATGGGATTAGATCAGACTAAAAAGTTTCTGCACCACAAAGGAAACAATCAACATAGCAAAGAGACAACTAATAGAATGGAAAGAAAAATTCCAAGCTATTCCTTGGATTGAGGACTAACATATAGAATGTATTTAAAAAAAATTAGACCCCTCCCAGTAAAAGACATGATCAAAAAATGGGCAGTGGAGGGCCAGAGATTTAGCTCCGTGGTTCTGGTTCCTGCCTTGCAAGTGTAAGGTCCTGGGTTCGATCCCTGGTAACCACATACAGTGATGCCCAGCATGGTGACACACACCCAACAGCAATCAGTACCACATACCACAGTGCTGGCTCACTGTGGCTGGTGGCTCACGCCTGTAATCCCAGCACTCGGGAGGCAGAGGCACGAGGACTGCTGTGAGTTCAAGGCTAGCCTGGGCTACATAATGAGCTCAGAGCCAGCCTGAACTACAAAGCGTGACCTTGTCTCAAAAAAAAAAAAAAAAAGAGCAGTGGAAATGCACGTATACTTCTCAAGAGAATTACAAATGGCCAATAAATACATGAAAAAATGTTCAACTCCAGTGACCCTTACAGAAATACACTCAACAACAGCACCGAGATACCATCTTACTCCGGAAAGAATGACGATTATTAAGAAATCAGATAACAACTGGTGGCAAGAGGGCAGTGAGTGAAAAGGAATCCTTCTTCATTGCTGGTGAGAATGTAAATCAGAACACCCACTGTGGAAGTCAGTACGGAGATTCCTCAAAACACTAAAAATAGAAATTCCATTTGACACAACTATTCCTCTTCTAGGTATCTTACTGAAAGAGTTAGACATTATATTACAGAGATATCTGTATATTCATGTTTCTCGCAGTATAATAGCTACATCTTGGAAATGACCTGTATGTCCATCTATCAATAAAGAAAATGTGGTGATTATACACTATGAAGTACAACTTTTCCACAAAAATGATAAACTTAAAGAACATAGAAGAAAATAAGACTATAATGCTAAATTAAATAAATCCAGATGCACAAGTTTAAGTATCACATGGTTTCTCTTATATGAGCAACCTAAAATATAAATGAAGGGCAAAAGAAACGCAAGATAAAAGGGAATGTCTTCCAAATAGGAAGGAGAATAAGAGATGATGACAGGGAGAGAGAGGGGAGAAAAAAGGGACAGAAAAAAGAATTGAAGGAAAAATTGGAAACAGAGCTTTTGTAAATGGGAAGGAGGAAGAGAGATGGAAGAGAAGGGGTTAAAAAAATAATGAAAATATGTTGTGCACATATACCCGTGCTAAATAGGATCATTATGTGCTACAAACACAAACTTACAAAAATTAAAAATAACTTTAAAAACCATGCTATAGCTAGTATCAAAATACGTGGCTCTTGGTCTTTGTGAGATTAAGAAACTTGGACAAGGGCCCCTCGAGACGACCCTGGGTCCTGGCGCGGCCTCTGTGTCTGCAGCCCGGGCTGCTGCGGGCACTGACACCATCTCACACCCTCTTTCCAGACCTCAGTCAGTCCCATCGCACCAAATTCTTTCAATGTTCCAGTCGTTGTTTTGCTCCACTAATCAATAAACTCATTTTCTTTTAAAAAATTAAATTAAATCAACAAGCAAACAATACACAAATAAGTTACTTATATTATTTATATGATTTTTGAAATCCCCATCACAATACATAGAAGGTTATAAAAGAAATTCTCCCCCAGACACAAAGAAAAAGAAAAAATCCTTGAACTGCGTGTCCTAAATAGCCAAGTTTTAGTCTCAACACTGCTCGCATCTCTTCGCCTTCAAGGACTGACTTAATCTCCTTGGGCTCAGTCATTTTCAACTCAGAAATGAGAAGAACAGAGCAGCTTGATTCCATTTAGAATAAAAATGCATGTTTTTAATATCTAAAAAAATTACTAAAATGAATGGATTGGTCCTAAATAAGTAATATATCTGAGTTAAAAGCATAGAAGGTTGTCTGAATGACTGAAAATAAATTACGAAAACCACAAGCACAAAAGCTAAGCTTTCCAAAGAGCATAATTATGGGGAAGTACAGCTACATTTGGACACTCAGAAAACATGAAAGGGTCCCTACAGGCGAGAAGAAACCACATAAGGCAAGAAGCACGCGTCGTTGCAATATAGCCATAAGCACGCCTAACTTGTTGGACCAGAGGAAGAAAACAATGCTATATATCAAATGACTTATTGTTTCCATTCCTAAAATATGCATTGTGCCTGGGTCAGCGTGACATGTGCTTAATGTTAGACTATTCCTTAACTGGAGTCAATGCACAGCTATTCGACAGAAGCCAGGGACACTCCATTTCTGTGCTGTGCATCTTGAGAGGCGGGGAACGAACCATAGCCAGGACGTGGTACACTCAGAAAGGATTTATTGGGCCACACTTTTATTGTTTCAGAACAACTTGCATGCCATTTTCTGCTTGTATGCTGTGTGATCTGAGAACAATTTCCAAACTGAAACATTTTTAATAATGGCTTTCGCTGAGTTGATCCTGAAAACATCTGTAACTACCCCTTTCACTAGTCCCAGCCATTGATTCAGCATTTTGAAGCACATCCATCGCACTCCGAGGGCAGAGGACCTGGTAAGGCAACGTGGTAACAAGAAGCCCCAGCTGTTGAAGACAGGCATAATGCTAGTTAGTATGTACAAATGGCTGAGAATGGCTTAAATGACTTTGGGGGTTTCTTTTAGGATCAAGGTGGTATAGAAAGTGTTAGTAACAGACACATTCAAAGGGAGAAAAGGCTGAATTTATTCATTTACTTTTAAAAACTATGTGTTTTGTGCTTAGATGACTGCTTGTGAGATTTAAAATTGGAATCCTTTAAACTGCATATCATCACAGATCACTGGGTAAATGAATGAACCATCTTAGGTGGAGCTGAAATGTCACAACATACAGGAAGTAGTCTATCTTCCTGGTAGGTATCAAGATATGCTGATCACTAGACTCTGCTGAAATAACTTCCTGTAACAACCTAAAAAAGAATGTGTGGATCCTAGAACCATCTTGTGTTTGAAAACTCATGTGGAATTCTCAAGCATTATATTCTCAAAGGGGTCAGAAATCAATGAGTAATAGAATTTCAAGTGCAGTCTGCCACATTGGCTGTTCTCTGAGGCCTAAATGTGCCACAAGAAAAGCTGTTCGCTATTTGTTTAAGGAAAACCAAGTGGAACAAGCTAGAAGGCAGCAAAGCCTCTTGGCTGTGTAGGGGAGTGAGTGTGTGCAGGGGACATGGAAAAACATCCATGAAATCTGCTTTCCAAAAGGGTCCCAGTGCCAGGGTAGCGTCTGGAGGGAGCTGCCTCCGGCCCGAGGGAAGGCAGGTGAGCGGCTGTGGAGCTGAATACAAAAGCTCTGGGAGGAGAAAGAGAAGTAAAATTAAAGCTGAAATTAAAGTACTCAGTACCTGAATTATGAATATGAAGTCCCACACAAAATCATCAATAACTGTGTGTACCACATTTCCAGGGCACTGACAGATGTTAGTTTTTAAAGTCTGATTGTCCAACATCTCTGCAAACCAAAGCTGTGTCATGACAGTGTAATGACCTTCGGGCTGAGGACTGAGCTCAAGAGCACTGCGCACCTACCTGGCAAATGCGAGATCCTGAATTTGATCCCTGGAACCACAAAACAAAATGAAACATAAAACCCCACGAAAGTAGAGTTGACCATACAGATATTATTATAGATTCTTTTAATCCCTCTCACTATCAGAATTGGCCAATTTTAAACTTTTCAAAGTGAGTCAAGAGAGTATCAATCAGGCTCTAAAACATCTTTTCTGTAGCAATACTATAAATATATATAATCAAAAGACAAATCAAAGTGTGGGGCTATCTATAATTGTGTTAAGACATCTTAGCAACATCCTCTGTATCAGACATTAGCATAGCTTGAAAGTGTTTTTGTACTTTGTTCTCATTTCCCAGAAGAATAAAGTACATTAATTACAGTAAATAAGTTGGCACTGCTCATACTAAGCAAAACAGGATGTCTGAACGTACGCATGAAAGATTTCAGAATGACAAAGCGAGCAAATTACATAGCACGCTTATGGCTTCCGAAAGAGCAGGATGCTTGGAAAGTTCTAAATCACATGTCGATTTGAATGTGCTAGAAAAAACACATGGCGAGGAAGGGACTAGTGGGTAATGCTGAGGCTCAAACAGAGCGTCACCCTCTCCGGACCCGGACAGGCAGGTCTTCAGGACTCTGCTCAGCACCCTCTCTGGAGGTGGCTGGCACATGCTCGGCTAGATGAGCCGGTGACACGCCATGGACTGCCGTGCTCTGTGCCTCTCTCTCTCCCTCTGCTCCACTGCGGGTCGGCTGCAGCCTGCAGCTCTGGGACAGCAGTCTAGTCTGCCGTCCCCTCTCCCAGTCACATGGCGCCTGGACAAGCTTCTATATTCCCGGGCGAGTGGAATTCTGACTCACCTCGCCCAGGTGTGGCAAACTTGTTGGGCATGTAACATTAGTGCATTAATTAAAGTGCCCTTAGGAGCATTTAGGAGCCAGCCCCACCCCGGCTGTTCTGTGCTCTGTGTGGGAGCACGAGTGACACAGGACGAGGCTCCACACCACATGAGATCAATACGAGCCAGTCCCGAGTGGATTTTGTTTATCTGGCTTTTTGCTTCTGTTTGGTTTTCAGATAAAACAACTGGAAGGAAAAGCAGAAGACTTCTTACAGGCTTGACCAAGGAAGGCATTTTTCTTATTTTCCTGTCCATGCAAAAGAGCACACTTGGAAGGAAAGAAAGGAGAGCCAAGCATCATATTCTCTGCCCCCACGACACTGCTCTCTTAGAGTAGGTTCTACAAGGGCCAGAGTATATGTTCCAGTGATTAAGACCTTGAACTTACACAGAACTTTAGAGTTGACCAAAACACTTTCACATCAGTAATTTCATTTTTACCTCCTGGCGTCCCGAGAGGTGAGTCAGGCTTGTTCCTCTCCTCGAGTGTTGATTGTTTTCCATCTGAACAATAACGTGTACAGAAGTTGTACCCATTACACATGTCATTTTTATTGTTGCTTGCCAGTATATATGGGAAACCTACACAGGAAATCTGGTACACAGATTTCTACACAGAGCCCATGCTTCCTACCCCAAAATATAGGGAAGAAGCATGCACAAGAGAAAGTGGGTGTTGACCTTTTACTTTAACTTTTCTGAAACAGGAAGCAGGCAGAAGAGCAAAGAAAAGGGGAAGCGAGCTCCTTCCTCTTTGATTTGATCCGAGGCAACGACGAAACCCAAGGCAGGATTCCAAACACTCAACCCTGGCCCATTGCCGTGAGGGAGCACACGATCAAAAGCACCAGGGAGCGGAGTGAAATGTTTTCCAACCTTCTTGAAGTGAGAATGTTCAACACATGATATGCAAAAGCTTGTGCCAAGTGAAACCATGTAAAGTTTCATATTTATATAGTTTCAGAGTTTGTTATATCTTAGCCACCTTGACCAGCGCACAAACTCTCTCTCATGTTTTGGGCAACTTATCACACACACAAAAATCCCCCTTTCATTCATTGGATGATATAATATGTTTCTATCCTCTTGAACAATTATTACAAAGGTTCCTTTCAAATTATTTTGAGTGTCCTTGATCATTGATTCTTCTTATTTGTTCTAGTGCCATTGTCTCTGCCTTCGTCAGTCTCTAAATCTGCTGTTTGAATTTTTTTTTTTTTTTTTTTTTTAGGTTTTTTGAGACAGGGTCTCGCTTTGTGGTTCAGGCTGGCCCTGAGCTCAGCCTCAAACTCACATCACAATCCTCCTGCCTCTGCCTCCCGAGTGCTGGGATGACAGGCGTGAGCCACCACGCCCGGCACTGTGGTATGTGGTACTGGTTGTTGCTGGGTGTGGGTCTCCACACCCAGTATTGTTATGTGGTTACCGGGGAATCGAACCCGGGTCCTTGAGCTTGCGAGACAGGCGCCGGAACCACTGAGCTAACTCCCTGGCCCTGCTGTTTGAATTTCTGTGTCTGTCCCTCTGGATGCCTTTCCTCTGACCGTCTGTTATTTTCTCCCAGTGGCCACTATCCCTCCCCAACCTCATGCCTATCAACCAATGTACTTTGTGTATCGACAAGATCAGCCCGGCATGGTGGCTCATACCTGTAATCCCAGTCCTCGGGAGCCAGAGGCAGGAGGACTGCAGTGAGTTCAAGGCTGGCCTGGGCCACACAGTGAGTTCAGGGCCAGCCTGAACTACAAAGTCAGACTCTGTCACAAAAAGTATATATTTATCATCTCACAAAATATTCTCAAAATATTCTCTCTCCTTGGTCTCTTTCATATCACTAATTTGCCTTTCCTACAGTCTGCCCAATACATATCATTATAAGTGCTTAAAGATTTGCCTTCGTAGTCAGTTGCTTATACTTTGTCATATGCATGCAATAACAAAAACTGGAGCTGATCCAAATGTTTTTCAGTGAGAGAGAGGTTAAATAAATTATGCTGAGTTTATAAAATGGAATACCTCATAAGCATACATCTGTTTATTGCATGAAAGACTTTATGACATATTTTTATCTGGAAAAAACAACTATCGAGCAGTATGTTTAATATGAAGACACTTGTAAGTGTTCATATTTTATTGTAAATACTTTAGAAGTTCATTCCAGATTGACACAGGAGGTTACCTCTACAGAGTGAGACTGGCTATCATTCTAATTTCTGTTTACGGTTTTCTTATCTGTTTTGGTTTTGTGACAAATCCATGTACATATGCATGTATATATGTATGTGCTGTGAAATTAAAATATTTCTAAACTGTAAGACTTGTCACTGCTACCCAAAGAAAGTTTCTAGGGCTCACCTCCCTGTCACCCCAGCATTGCTGGCTTCTTCTGTTTCTGCAGTGCTGAGGGTGGGACCCAGGGCCTTGCTCATTCTGCTGAGCAAGCCTAGCTCCTTCCATGCTGTGGCGCCGGAGCTGAAGGCGATGTGTCTGATGGCTTCCAGTGACAAGAAGACAGAGACAAACTGAAGCTCTCTGGCTTTCTGCTTTCCTCTCCATCACAGATTTCACAGCGTCCAAGGTACACAAGGTACTGGGAGCCCTGCCCGGCCACTCTCCTTGGTGACAGACGCCGGCCACATCATCTGTCCGTGTCAGATCAGACCTGCCTCTGCTCCGGGCCAAGGCCCAGATCCACATTTCACAGCGCCCTGTGTGACACCCACTGACTCAGCCACAGCTTCGGCAGCTCAGTACTAGGAAAATTCATTGTGCGTAAGATCAGAGGAGTTGGGACAATGTTTGACCCATTCAACAAACTGCTGCCTTCAGTTCCTCTGCAGTGTCCTTTACACGCAGTCATACACACAACAGCAATGCTCTTTAAATTATTCTTCTCTGCTTCATGGATGACTTAACAAGTAGGGTACTTCATTACTGTCCCCCGCTTTGCCCTATGATGATTTCAAAGGTAATAAAATATGTTAAGGAATATTCAGGAATTTGATTTGGGTGCTCCTCAAATTAATTGAGCTCAATTGTATTATAAAACTATATCCCCCAATGGCCTTTGAAGGACAGAAGGACAAGAAGCGAGTGCTCTGTACCCCACAATGCCATCATCCGTGTGGGCACAGAGGGAGACAAGGAGGCTGGAGCCAGCCTGTCTCCAGGGAGCGGGGGCTGCTGCTGAGAAAAGCCAGCTGCTGCCACAGACGCAGCCCCAGGCAGAGAAGGAGGGACCTAGCCCTGACTTTCTCTCTTCTCCGGCCAGCCTCACATTGCTCAGTCTTCGTCAGAAGCTGGGATCCTGGGCAGAAAGGAGCTCCGGGAGCTCCGCAGGGCAGGGGACGGGCAGGGGGCTGGATGTGCGAGCAGGAAGGCTCAGGTGCACCCAGACAGTCCGAACCGCACCTCTCCTCTCCCTTACAGCTCACCTTCTTCCCCAGAAACCACTTTGCCTGCCTCTGGGACTGCCAACCTTTGCCCAGAGTGGAAACGGGGGTAGCATCTTTTGCTCCTTTCCACTCTCACTCTGACCATTAATCACCAAGTCACTCAACTCCACCTCCTACTTCCTCAGAATCATCTACCACTCCCACCCACTCTTTCAAATGACCTCCATTTCTGACACTAGCCTCTCTCTTTCTCCCCTTCCACTCCATTTTCCCAGTGTGGTCCTTACAAAGTACAAATCTGATTGTGTGCACCTTTTCATTCCGGTTTCTCCCGTGAAGGACAAATGTAATGTCCTCGAGATAAACCCTGACTCCTCTTCTTAGGAAACCCCTCTCATTTGACCACTTCCTCTTCAGCGTTATCATTGGTTTCTTCTTAATAAATGTCATGGAGTGTCTACCTTGTGCCAGCATGGGAACAAGCACTAGGAACATCCCTCCAGCCCTAGCCTGAAGGATCCAGGCTCTCACTGCTCTCCAGCCGGGACCACATCCCTCTCTCCTTCCTCTTGCCCAGCAGGTCTCTCTCACCTGTTCTCCATTCCCAGCTTAATCCTGTTTTTCCTTTTACATCTTAGATAAAGCTTCCTCCAGGTAGCCATTCCTCATCCTTCAAGTCTAGACTTGCACCTTTCCTCAGTGACCCCAGAGTGCCTCGCGCATACTTCTTTGGTGAGTTAACTTCATTTTATTGTAATCGCTCCTTTTACTGTCTAACTTCCCACACAGTGTACAAATTTCTCAAGAGCATGAGCTGTTTTGTTTATTGTTGTATAACCATCAGGCTTCAAATCTTTAATTATTAATTAATTAACTGAAGAATAAATATAAGGTGCTCTGGGAAGATTCCTTATGAGGAACAGCTCACCCAGACTCAGGGCTAGAAGAACATAGCAACAGAAAGCTAGGGAAGGCTTCTCAGAGAGAGTAGAGTCTAAACTGTACTTTGAAGGTCAACTGATGAACTGGACAGAAGATGAACCAGATGTAAGCACTTCTGGCCGCAGGAAGTACAGTTGAGAAAAGAAATGCTGAGGGGCTGAACTTGGACAGAGTGAAGAGATCTTGTGTGGTGGGATCACTCGTAATTTCAGGCTGAGGCAGGAGGATTGCAAGCTCAAGAACAGTTCAAACAACTTAGTGAGACTCTGTCTCAAAGTAAAATTTAAGAGAAAGTCTCCCAATACATCTCAGTGGCAAAGTGCCCCTGGGTCCAACCTCCAGCCCTGCAAAAAAACAAACAGTAGAAAGAATTAAAATGGCCTGGCTTGATGACAGATTGACAGGGTAGAGGAAAGATTAAACTGAATCTTCAATGACAAATTTAATTTCATCACGTTGGGCTTGAGATTTCCTTGGGCTGGCAAAGTAGAAAAGCCCAAATAAGCCCTCGATAAGCCTGAGCTTAGAAATGGTCTAGATTAGATACGTGAGACAGGAGTGGCCAAGGGAGTAAGAAGGTAGAATTAGAAACGGTAAGTATATAGGTCCTTTCTGCTCAATTCTTCCAGCTTCTCTTGAACTCTACTTTTTTACGACAGATGTTGAGTGGGAAAAGTGAGGAACGAAGATGCTGAAGACAAAATTAAGTAACCAAAACTGGGAAGAAAATAAAGCAGAAAGAACTCGAGGCAGATGGAAAACCAACCCAAGATGGCATCCCGGAAGTTAAGGGAGAGGTTTGAGACGGATGAAATCAAGTGTCTAATTCCTCAGAGTGGAGTGGAGCCTTGTGAAAGCTGGTGGAGGTGGTTTCATCACGTGATGGGAGTAGAAGACTGTGGGAATAAACTAGGGTCAGCACCTGGGAAACACCATAGATCGCTCTTTAAAAAGTACTTGGCTGCAAGGAGGGAGCAGAGGCGCATGACCGGTGCAGGCGCTGTGAATGACGGGAGCAGTGGCGAATGACCAGTGCAGGCGCTGTGAATGACGGGAGCAGTGGCGAATGACCAGTGCAGGCGCTGTGAATGACGGGAGCGGTGGCGAATGACCGGTGCAGCGCTGATCACGGAAAGAATCAGGCTGAAGCTTGATGACTCAAGTGAGAAAGCAAAGTAAGAGTCCCCTATCCCCAAAGAAAAGGGAAGTTACAGACTCCAAACGCAGGCAAGGATTGTGTTACAGGGAGGGAGAGGAATGAGGGGCCCCGAGGCAAGCCCATTTGTATAGAGGATGCTGGAAGACAAGTCTGTTCTTGTCTGAAGGTCCATAACTTCTTGGTGAAATGTCAACAAAGACAATTGCTGGAAAAGAAAGGGAAAGGACGGCCCAAGAGTGAACGGAGAAGATGCACCAAGTGGTCAGCAATGTCTCTAAATCTGCTGTAAATGTGCGCTGGTTCCCATGGAATTAGAGAACTTGGGGATAAAATACAATACTGTTCTAAACTAGACACTGCATAATGGAATTTTTCTTTGGCATTTCCATTTTCCATTACCTAAGGATTAAAGATGTTCTTCAACTTATGATGAAATCATGTTCCAATAAATACACTGTAAACAGATCTTATGTTGTGAATGCACTGAATCCACGCAGTCCGCCAAACACAGTACCCTGGGAGATGCTGGCTGTTAGCCCTCAAGATCTGCGAGACTCGCTGCTGCTGCTCAGTGCTATGAGGGGGTCACAGCACTGTATCTCTAGCCTGCAGAAGGTTAGAATTTGAAGTAGGCAGGGTGCCTGCTGAGTGGGTGTCACTTTCACATCCTTGGAAAGTAGGATATCATGAGTTGAGCTCTCATAACTCAGGAGCTGTCTATATTTGTACAAACACCAACCATAATTACAGTGTAATCTGCTTGGAGAAGTGTGGGAGGAGAGGAAGTGCTGCCTGTAGAAACTTCTGGCTGACAAAGTCATATTGTTTTTATTCTATGCAGATAATTTCCTGTATAATAAGGAAATAGTGCATGGGTGTTTCTTACCCTATTCACACCACTCCATTTCTGACTCTACCTGTGTAGGAAAGATACAAATTACTTTTCCTCTCGATGCTCAGACTCAAAAAACAATCCTTCTGTGACCAAAACGTGGGATTTCCTACATCACCTGATTTCTGGACCGTGGAGGGTCCTACAGTTTAACTCAATTCTGGCACTGGAAGGAGCATCGGATCTCATGGAGGAAGGGCTCAGTCCCACGGCAGTACCCCCACTTCAGTCACGGGAAGAAGGCAGGCCCCCAGATTTCTGTGGCTTCTGTCTAACCGGCTACAAATCAGCATTCCCAGGATTCTCTCCGCAGGCTCAGTAACTTGCTAACGCAGTTCACAGATTCCAGAAAAATAATTTATTCTTGCCTTTTTATCACAAAGCCTACTTTAACAAATACACTTGAATGTCCAGAGGAAGGGCCCTCCCAGGACATAGACATATTCACCAATATGAAGCTCTGGAACCTCCATATTTAGGGAATTTTATGGGAGTGTCACCACATTGCCATGATCACTTACTAACTCAGTCTCTAGGTCCTCCCCATTCCCAGGGAAAGGGGCAGAGCCGGGGCTGAAAGTTCTAAGTTTTTGACCATAACTTCATGTTTCTGGTAACCAGACCCTGCCCAGGAGTCTGTTAAGGTTCATTTTTTCTAGAACAAAAGGTGTTCCCATCATCCAGGAAATTCCAAAGATTAGTAGCTCTGTACCAGAAACTGGGGCCAAAGACCAAATATTCAAATAAAAGGTCCACCAAATACCTTAATCATTCAGGAAATTACAAGTGAGCTCTATGCCAGGAACCAGGACAGAGACTGAAAACACATTTTTTTATTGAGTCTTGCTTCCCTCTTCTTCTTAACGCTCATCTGTGAACCAAAGCACTTGGACCTTAGCCAGACAGACTTGAATCTTCTCGTCAGTACAGGAAAGGGGTCCTAGGGCACCTATGCCATGCGCTGGAAATTCTGGCTCTAGAGCATCATTTTTGAGGATGTTTTCTAAGAAGTAGTTAAAGAATGTCATAAATTAGCACAGGTTCTCATTATTTCTTCCTAAAAAATCAGTCACCTTGCTGCTTAGTAATAAGTACGGGTCCTTTTCTGCAAGGTTTGCTGGTGTTTAGTGTTCCATAAATAACCATCACGTCACTTTAGGCAAACCATATTTAAAAAACAAAAAAGCTTCTGGAGCCACGAATGAATCAGTAAACATTTATTTTACTGAGAGCCAACAATAATATTGTGGATGATCAAAGCTTGCAATTTTGATCACCAGGTTGGTATGTTTGGTTAGTCTGGAAATTTTTTGTTATATTTTAGGGCAGTGTCTAAAATTGACTTTCCCAGAAACATTCTGAAACCCAGTGGGGTACCCAGCAGATTTGTCGAGGAAGCTCTAAGGAGATACGCTTCACAGAAGCGAAGAGACAGAACTCAGTGGAGGGAGAAGCCAGCACACACGGCGTCTGTGGCCGAGATGTCAGCCAAGCCCACAGGGAGCCCGGGGCCAGCAGGACCTTGCTGTGCGCCCTCCAACTGGAATGTGCCCTGGTCCCTACACCCTGTCAGGCAGTGCTCACAGGCCCTGCAGAGCAGAGAGCAGCGCATCAGGCAAGACCATTTTCTGTGGCTGAGGGCAACGTCCAGAGGGAGACTCAGACAGGAAGCTGTCAGCTGGTACATGCAGCAGCTCAGGTTGGTTGCATCACCCCTGAACAGGGCTGGGTGGCATGCCGTGGAATTCAGTCGTCTTCCACTGCGCCCTCAGGTCCACTTGCTTCCCACAGGTTTGCTCCAACTAGGAGAGTCTTTTCCAGGACTTGGCTGGTCCACCTCAGAACTTCTGGGCAACTTAGAAAGGTTAGCAAAAGCACAGGCTGATATTCAGTAGTCCCTGTTGCCACTATTGAACTTAGAGTGACAATCGATATTCATTATCCTTGGGTGGTGGCAATGGTTGGCGTTCCGGAAGAAGAGGACATGAAAAAATCAAAAGATGACCGGTTGGTCCCCTGGGAACCCAGCACATTCTTCCTTCCCGTCCCCCTGTGATGCAGCAGCCAACCTCCTTCTGATAGGGAGCAATTACTCTTACCAGGACAGGGATTCCTCTCCTTAGTCTCTTGGCAAACAGGGTTCAAAATAGCTTGGTGGCAGCTGAGGCTTAAAATACAGTTGGTCTTTTATTACACTCTTGATACCAGAACCAGGCTCCAGACCCACAGAATTCAAAGAAGGGATGGATAGTGGAGGCTTCTTAAATAGGTCTCTGGGGGTGATGACATAAAGGGACATTTCCATTCTGAGCCTCTCAAACCCGTGTGTTCTGTTAGGGACACAGAAGTGGTCTGGAGATGTAGCTCAGTGGTAGAGTATTTATGTAACTTACGTGCAACTCTGAATTCCCTAGCTCTAGGAAAACTTTAAAAGAGTCCAGAAGGCGACCACATAATGTGTGCTCAAAAGATAGCAAACCTCACAGGGCATCATCTTTTGTCCCACCATTCTATCAGCCCTCTATATTCTAGACCAGCACCACGAGACCCCATGGCCGTGTGTCATAGCCCTCCGCCCCTTCGCTGTGAGAGGGTCCCTGGGCGAGTCTGGGGAAGACAGTGCATGCAGCAGCTCCAGCTCTGCAGTACCTCACAGTCACGGGCTCTACCTCTGCACTGGCCCAGGGGCCACAGAATCACGCTTTGGATAATGTTTTGTGTCATAAGGCATGGCCTTGTGTCAGAACCTCCAGAAATTTGTTATGATTTTCCATTTGAGACTTTTCATTACTTTTCCTGCCTAGACAAATATGTCAAATATGTGCATTTTGAATGAGGGTGATATTGCCCACAAAAATGCAAAAGATAAATTTTTGGGTGGGAAAAACTCTCTTTGAATATTGTAATGATGTGGGGTTCTCCAAAGTTCAACTCTATCTGACAAAATCTTACATTTTTATATCTTCTTGGGTGGAGCACTGCACACAGTCAACATTGGGGTTAAAGTCATGGAAAATATGCACAGGGTATGCAAGATCAGTGTGGAAGCCTGTGGCACATGGACAATGGCAGCTGGTGGACCGTGATTGGCAGCTGTACAGTGAGAGAATCTATGAGCCTATTGGCTACCAGTGGCTACTGTGTAGGTGTTGTCTCTGTTGAATCCTCTGTGCCTTCCGATTTGGGGGATTAAGTAAAAATAGTTTGTACATTATTATTTAATTTTACAAAAGTTATTTAACTCACTATTATGACATGTACTGAAAAGAATGATTGCAAATATCTTTCTGAACATCAGCCTGTGCTTTTGTTAAAATCCCATTCAACTCAAGATAGTCTAGTTTTATATAATTCTTTTCCAACTGAGGCTATTAAACCATTAAGGTTTTGGATTTTGGGGTCAGGGATTTAGCTCAGTGGCATCATGCTTGCCTCAAAACAACAACATCCGGGCTGAGGATTTAGCTCAGTGTTTTCTGCACCTGCCTTGCAAGCGCAGGGTCCTGGGTTCAATCCCTGGTAACCACACACCACATTGCCAGGCATGGTGACACCCGCCCACCAGCAATCAGTACCACATACCACAGTGCCTAGCATGGTGGCTCATGTCTGTAATCCCCACACTCAGGAGGCAGAGACAGGAGGATTGCTGAGTTCATGACCAGTCTGGAATACAAAGCGAGACCCTGTCTCATAAGAAAAAAAAATTTAAAAACCCAGAAGATATTGAGTTGATCCTCTGCACCCTCTTTCCAAAACAATTTTTGGATTTTTTGAAATAGAAACATTCTGTTGCCTATGGCCTACCCCCTGAACATGCTCAATCTTGTCTGAAAGGGAAACATTCTCATAAAGTAGAAAACATTTAAAACACTTTCAAAAATTTAAAACAGTGGTAAGCACTTTAACACAGGCTGGGCATGGTGGTGCAAATGCTACATTGGAGCACTCAGAGAGGCTGAGGCAAGAAGACTGCAGGCTTGAGCCCAGCCTGGGCAACTCTGTGAGGCCTTGTCTCAAAAATCAAAAGGAATAAGTAAGAGTCGGAGATGTAACTCAGCGTAGAGGCTCTGAGTCTAATCACCAGCACTGAAAAAGGAAAGAGGATGAGCACCAATGATGACGGACTCGTTGAGTCTGATAAAATTTCAGCAGTCATTGCAGAACATGGTCACGCTCATACACTTCCTGAAACTGTCGTCTGAATTTAGTCAGCAATATCAGTGTGATAAAGCAGAATCCACTGGTGCAAGAGCTGCTATTAAGCTATGACTCAATTCTAAGATGTCCCTGAGGTATCAGATAACATTGAAAAGCAGTTAATTGCCTCATTAAAAGTGAAGATATTTCTATTCAAATTAATTCAACAGTCACTCACAACAAAACGCTTAGAAGGATAATTGCTACCTCAATAAAGAAATGATATTTATAAATTACTTAGGTGTCAGCTATACCATAGCAGCTATTTTTGCTGTTGTAAAATTTTTGTTTGCTGAAAGGTAAGTATGACTAGAAAAGTAGATGTCTCTGATTTCTCTGGCACAAATTCTATAGTTAGAAGATGTAAGTTTCCACTCCCCTAGGAACTATGTCCTAAAGTCCTCAGGGTAAACTGCATTGTGTATTAATAATAACTATTTGGAAAAAAAAATGTTATCTCAGCTCTTTATCAGCTTTGTACTGTGCTAATTAAAACCATAATTAAAGTAATTTCCTTTTCAAAAATTTAATGTTGATAATGAAGTACATGATGCTTCTACATGCAGAAGTCAGACGACTTTCTGAAGGAAACTCAACAAGATTTGTAAAATGTCATTGGCATAATTCAGTTTTTAGAAAGAAAAGACAGATTTAAGGAATAGCAGACACAAAATAGTTTATGATTTGCATTTTTCATAAACTTAATGAAATGCTGCTTCAACTTCAATCAAATTAATGATAAAAGATAAAAGTTAGCAGACTTCACTAGAAATATCTTATAGTAATTTGATAGGAGAATGATCTTATTGTACATAGGAGTTAGCTGACATCTGAGGGTTACTCACTATGAATGGGCTTATGAATTATTCAGATAGTTTAAGTCAAACTTCTAATGAGAAAGCATGCCGGAGCAGCATGACTTCACAAAAATCAAAATCTAGAGGAAAATAATACTCACTGCCGTGTCGCTGACGTGACACTTCCCAAGGAGAAGTCCCCACTGCATTAGGCAGGAATGCCGGTGGCCCGCAGGGTGTCTGAGAACCCAGGGGTACCTTGCGGGTGCTCATTCATTAGCCTGGCCACGCACCTGCTAACTGTGCCTGGCCCTGCTCAGGTAAACGCCCCCACCCCTGTCGCAGAGGCGCTACACCAGGCACAAGTCCTGGGCCTCGGCTGTGGCCACCAGGGTTTTCAGCCCTCCAGACCTGGAGCAGCGCAGCGGCAGCAGTCACACAGAGAAGACATCAACGACTGTCCTTTGTATTGGGCCATGTCGAGGGTCTCACAGCAACCTTTCTTAAACTGTGATGTATCCTTAAACCAGGGGTCAAACGACAGACAGAACTCCTCTCTAAGCCCTTACTTACTGTTTACGGCAGAATCCAATTCACACCCAGCCTCTCTCCGCGCGCTCACAGTCCCCTTGAGACTCAGCTGTCCTTTCATTATCGTTTGCTCCCGTGGGCTTCTTAATAAACTGTAGCTGCCGACATATTCCCGAGATCCCATAATTAACACGATTCCAACTTTTGTTTCTCACAAAAGTTTATTAGCAGCTGCATAAATCAAGTCAAAGGGAGGAGATACACATAAAGTTAGCAGTCTGTCTGTCTTCGGCCACATCAGAATCTCAGTGACATTCTCGTGGTAATTGTAAAACATTCTTATTGGGAAATCTTTTTTTTATAATATGTATATTTACAAAAGGCAGAAACTAAAATTTCTATTTTGGAAACCTAGATTCCATCATACATATTCCACCGATTTTCTGTGTTTTCTCAGGTTGTGAACATTTATTGGTGACGTATATGAAGCAGTTTTGCAAGGAGGTTCTGAAATGAATTACGATGATAGACACGAAAGCGCTTGGATGGTATTAAAGGTTCTAATCATTTGTGAGGGATTCTTTTATTTTTTGACATAGAATTAGTTATTAGTTAACTCCAGCTATTTGCCCATTGAGTTATGACCTTCACTGTGTTTCCAAGTCTTATTCCCCTAAGGGCTGTACAAGATAAATCATTTTAGAGGAGCTGTGTCATGAAGGACTGTAAATTAAATTTCTAATTTCTAATTAGAAAATTAAATTTCTAATTTCTCCTAAATTTTATTTTTCCGATGAGAAAACTGAGGGCAAAAGGAGGAAAGATTACCTGCCTTGTGGCTGGCAGGCCAGATCAGGGGCCCCAATCCCAACACATCACAGAGGAGGGTCATGAGGATGTTACTGCTCCCTAATTCCACATAGCTGTCCTCATTTCTGGGGCTTCCAAGTGAGCTCCATGATATTTATTCACACCACTCCTTATTTCCAGGGCTTCCACAAACCAGTGTTATGGTGCCTAGTTTTTAGAACAGTGATGAAATGGTATTTATTGAGCTCCTTTTCATGCTGGGCATTATTGGAGACACTAAAGACACGGCAGGGAACTAGGCAGACAAAACACTGCTGGATAGAGCTTATGTTCCCTTGCAATACTAGACATAAAAGTCCTACAACACATGTGCTAAAAGTAACCTCTTCTCAGGCTGAGATTTAGCTCATTGGTCCCAGCATCTACCTCACAAGTGCAAGGTCACAAATTTGATACCCAGTACAAAAAAAAGTAACCTATTCTCAGAAGCATATGGGACATACAGTGAATGTATGCACCCTTTCTTTAGCTGGAAGGCTCTGCTGGAATATTTCTTCTCTGTGCTGAACTAATATCAAGGCTTCAGGTTAGCTTCAGGCAGATTCCAAGTTCTTCAGCCATTTAAGAGTCTCTTATGTATGGACGTCCACAGGTCCAGGAGAACCATGTATGTCTCAGGTGTCTGCCCGTAGTCAGCGACATGTGTATCTTGTTAACAATCTGTGACATTTATTTCCTGAATGTAGACAAGCCTTCAACTGAGAGCAGGCTTCTACCTGTGTCAGACCATTTCATTTGCCTTTCACAGCCTGGAGAGTTAGAATTCATTCAGCTATTTTATTCTCCTAAATTCTCCCCTCCCACACTCTGTGGCTCACATGCAATTACTACATGTGTTCTTCTCTTTGTAATCGTGGTAACAAGGTGTGGAGAGATCTGGAAACTAGAGCTGAGATCAGCAGTCCATTGGTCATCGTTAGAATTCATATAAAAATTAAATAAGGGCTACTGTGTGGACAAAAGCCAACTGAGAGTTAAAAAGAAGAGCAGAACAGCACACAGGTGGTAAGGCTTTTACACTGCTGTTCTGAATTGGTTTAATTTACAAACGAAACACAATTTTCATTCTCTTTGATTTTGGTGTGCCTTGGTGTCTTAGACATACAAATACCTCTGTCCACCACTCAATCAAGGTGGCCATGTTGTAGGGCAGTCTCTTTCCTTGCCTCATTCTCTTCTCTACTATTTTCTCCTGCAGGTCCTAAAAGAGCTTGGCTGAGATTTGTTTCTGTTCCAAACAAAAGTTGCAGTTAAGTACTACTATCACTGAGACTTCCGGGTAAGCTAGTCACAGGTCTTACTACAGGATCTGAAATAGGACTTGGAGAATTTACATGCAGCAAGGATAAGAGATGTCCTGCTGCTCAGGCCACACCGGAGGGTCTGTGTGTGGAAAGAACAGTCAGGTTAAGAATCCACTTATCTGCCAAATACAAACCTGCTGACAACTCATGAGCGGACCTTCTTTTGTCTCTCACAACCTGAGCAGCATGGACCAAAGGTCAGGGGTGAGATGGGTCAAAATTTGGAAAGCACCAATGAAGCCAATGATAGGGACTGTCCACTCCCAAGATCCATCCCAAATTCGGCAAATAGTTCCTGTTTAATTTTATGATCCCTGATAATAAGATGATCCATGAAGCTTTGGCTGACTTGGTGCCGCTCCATAATTTGCACTTACATAGGGGTGGAGCGAACCTGTCTTTGCAAGTCCAGATACAAAATTAACTTCTCGTGATTGACTATGACTCTTCACAGGCAAGTTCTGACACCCTTCGCCAAAGGAAACTTTAGAAGATTTCCAACCTAAGAACCAAACAGTTAACGTTTCTGTGTCACACACACACACACACACACACACACACACACACACACACACACACACACACAATCAAAAGGAAAACAGCATCTACCCAGTTTGGAAAATATGAATTGTCAGTGTGAAAGGCACATGGCAAGAAAACCAAGCTAAGATAAATATTACCAGTGTGAGATCATTCTTTGGTTTATGCTTTCATTATACTATTATAATTTTTCATTTTAAAAAGTTTATTTTTAAATCCCCCAATAAAAACACAACTTGTAATGGAAATTAACATCTATGGAGAAAATACTATCTAAATATTTCATTTACTGGCATTTTAATGTTTTTGTAGATTTTGGGTATCAGGGTCTTCTTCCTACTAGAAACCACAGTGGTTTTGGAGAGAATGACTATGTCACACAAACAGCTTATAAAAGTTGATACTTTATGGGGGCCAGGGAGTTGGCTCAGTGGTTCCGGCGCCTGTCTTGCAGGCGCAAGGGCCCGGGTCGATTCCCCGGTAACCACATAACAATACTGGGTGTGGAGACCCACAACCAGTACCACATACCACAGTGCCGGGCGTGGTGGCTCACGCCTGTAATCCCAGCACTCGGGAGGCAGAGGCAGGAGAATTGTGATGTGAGTTTGAGGCTGAGCTCAGGGCCAGCCTGAACCACAAAGCGAGACCCTGTCTCAAAAAACCTAAAAAAAAAAATGAGCAAAAAAGTTGATACTTTATGATCCTCCCATCTGCATCTATCACCATTGCCTATATTGTGATATGAAAAAAATTTTGTAAAGTACTGAAGCAAACTTGGTTGGAGAGGCACAGAAATTCTCGAAGATGTACCATCTGGCATGACTTCTTGTTTAGCACTGTTTGGGCAGAGGTTCAGATTGTGTGCAGAACTGGAAAATGTTTCTCTGTAAGAAATGTGAACAAATTTTGGCCTCAAATAAAGAATAATTATATAACGTTAATTTGTAGCATAACCAGAGCATACTCAAATCCTAGTAAATGAGTACTTAAAACTCTTGTTACATTACAGATTCCTAGATTGTCAGTATACATTTTACCCTTCACTTGCAGACAAATCAGATAATTCTAAGCTTTCTTGCCTAGATTTTGAAATTGTTAGTCATTAACAATGAAAAGATCTAATACCCTTGCTAGTGAAAAATAATGTTCATGATATAAAACTGGAATAGTCCCTCTACAGATAGCAAAGATGAAGGAAAGAAAAAAAAACAAATCCAAGTTGTTAACTTCAGAAAAAGAAATTTGCTCTACTTGTAATTCATTTAAGGTTGATAGCTTTTACAAACACATAAGGAAACTGATAAAATGTAGTTTGCTGAAAACAAATTACAATATCAAAATTTGCCCTTCTCTAAAGAATTAAGACTTTAGACTAATTTTAGACTATTAAATTTCTCTTGTCTAAATTTCTCGTCTATTAAATCTCTGTTGTCTCTTGTCTTCTCTTGCCCTCCAAACCTAGTTTAATTTGCAATAAAATTTAAATGATCCTTGTTCATAAATATTAAGGAGGCTACATTAATATTAAAATTCTACAGTACTTCATCATACATGTAGTTATTTTATCACAAGATATTTAAGATACACAGTATATCACTATGAGATTATAGGGAGACTCTGCAAGATTTGTCACCTGTAAAGAATTCAATGACAAAGTGTACACTATTGTGTACAGAAGGAAAGGGGAGGAAGCACAGATGCAGAGGTAAACTAACTGAATTATTTATCTCCAGATGGGCATGCAAATACAGTTGCTCTTCACACAACATGGGTATGAACAGTGTGGATTTATTTATATTTGGACTTTTAAAAATATTTGTGACATTTGAAAAGCTTCTAGGCTGCATAGCCTAGAACTCGTAAAAAATTAGGTGTGTCGTGAATGTATAAGTTTACGTAGAAAATAGTCTCATCACTTTTTAATTGCACAAATCTACTCTAAAAAGTTCAAAGTTAACAAGGCTTACTCACATAAGCAATGACAGATCACACAGCACTCCATGAACTGAACAGGGTGAGGAGTCGTAACGATACAGTATTAAATCTTCACCGCACAGAATCCACAATAACACACACTATCCCACTGTAACATTTTGCAGTCACCTCCTGGTGCTGTGGCAGAGTTTGGCTGTTGCAAGTATCTACTTATATGGCCCTGTACAAAGCTAACCCTCTCCAGGTATTTCTGTGTGAATATCTCACTTCTCCAGCAAATCACCTACTTCAGGAAACAGTGATCTCTGACAGGTCTGTAGCATTTTCACCGTATAGAACACACACACAAAACTGTGATGAGCCGCCATGCACGTTATCGGCAAGGCTTCCAGTCAACAGACCTACCTGTTGAGTTTTCAGGGACTTTTGCTTGGGGTACAGTGAGTGTGGGTGATGAGGCCCCTTGCGTTGCCCAGTGATCCAGTGACTGGCAGCAGCTGGTACTTCCGGATTGAAGAGAGATGCAAGGCAGGCCAGGAGGGCTTTCCTATTTCTGCGCATTTGCTGCACTCAAAGCATTTGTAACTAAATGCATTACACACACAGTTGTATCAGTTAATTTTCTCTTGT
This sequence comes from Petromus typicus, assembly GCA_004026965.1. Classification (NCBI taxonomy): domain Eukaryota; kingdom Metazoa; phylum Chordata; class Mammalia; order Rodentia; family Petromuridae; genus Petromus; species Petromus typicus. The sequence continues at coordinate 50,984 of PVIR01005323.1, forward strand.
TCTGAAGATGCTCTGGGAAGATGACTATTTTATTCCTTGTCTCCACATTCCATCGCTGTGAGCCACACACAGTGACAACAGTTTGAGTTGCACAGAGCACGGTGTGGCCTCCAAGCCTGTTCCCACTCCCTGCTGGCCTCTGACCTGGTACTTTCACCTCTTGAATTGTTACCTTAGCGATGCACACTGTGATCCTGACAATTTCTACCCTGTTGGGCTGTCACGGTCCTTATCAGAAAGAGCATCTCTAAATTGCATAGCATCACTTAGGATACAGCTGGTACTCAAGAAATAATTGTTTTTGTGTCCTCAGCACCAGACCTAGAGCACACGGTGTCCAAGTAAACATCTTCCTGCCCCAAGAAGATCACCCTCTGCTGCTGCACACAGACCTGCACATGACACAGAATTACGTGTCTGGTCCGCAATGAGCTGAAGACTTAATGTAAAATAAACAAAACCAAAGAAGATAGAAAAGGAGCTGATGGTAAGAAGAAAGGAGAGGAAATAGCACCCTGGACAGAAAAACAAATAGAACAAAATAGAATTCCAAAGACTTTACATGAATACAGCAAAACGAAAAGAGTTCTGAGAAAGAAATAATGACAGCAAGTGTGTAATACGCACAGTTAATATCCTAATCAATCTCTTTATTATACATAGCAATGAACAATTGGAATTCAAGTAAAAATCACAACATTATTTATATGAGTATCAAAAAGAGAAATACTTAGAAAATAAATCTTCAAACAATATATGTTGAGCCTAGAGGAAAATTACAGAGTTCTAATGAAAGATCTGAAAGAAACCTAAATGAATGGGGAGAGATTTCACACTCCTGGATAGGAAGATTTAATAGATGTCTTTAGTTTTATTTGAACATTCTACAATATTCCACTTTGTCTTTTCTGTAGTATATTAATTCTACTTAAAATGAGAGGTTGCTTCACAGTTTGCAGAACACGTCTATGACTAATTGAAGCCCACTTTCAAATAATTTTCCCCGGCCCCCCTGCACTCACCATAGCGTCCCTGGCTCCGCCATTCCAGCCATTTAACATTGTGCTCACCCATTCCGCTTTTCCATCAGCTAGAATCCAGAAAACACTCTCCTTTTATTTTTTTTTCTGAACAAACTGTTATGTTAGAAAAAAAGAAAGAAAGGATTTATATCCTCCTAATTTGTTTCTATGTTTTTATCTTTTTTTACATGGTTACAAGGTGTTAATCTGTATTATTTTCCTGCTCTCTGAAGAACTCCCTCTAACATTTTTTATAAGGCAGGTCTATTGGCAACCAATTTTATATTTTGTTTGTCTGTGAAAGGCTTTCAGTCTTCCTCCTAAAGAAAGACTTTCAGAGTTCCTTTTGAAGAAACACATTTTTACTTTTCTGAAAGATAATTTCACTGAGCACAAAATTTTTTTCCCCAGTGCTTTAGCCGTTTTACTCCGCTCTCTTGCCTGGATGGTTTCCAAAAGGAAGTTTGATGTAACTCTTATCCTTTCTCCTCAAAAAGTAGGGCATTCCTTTCCAGACTCCCTCATTAATGGACAGCCCCGTCTGTCAAGATTTTGTCTGTCTTTTATTTTCTGTAGTTAACTATACTCTGCCTTGGTGTAGATGTTTTGCTTTTTATCCTGGTTGCTTTCTCAGAGAATCCTGGATCTGTGCTTGGTATTTATTAAATTTTTGGAAAATTCTCAGCCATGGCTTCTTGAAATATTTTTTTCTTCTTTCCTCTATACTGTCCCCTGTGATAGTGCCACCTTTGTAACTGCTTCATGCTCAGTCTTGGTTATTTTATCTTCTCAGTTTTTTTCTTTGCATTTCAGTTTAGAAGTTATACTGACATCTCAAGCCTACTCATTGTTTCCTGGGTTATGACCAGTCTTGTGATGAACCTTTTAACGGTAATTTTATTTCAAATGCAAGAAAGGATTGTTCCTTGACCTTCACAGTAAGAATACAGGAACCATTCCAAAAGATAGACTTGAGAAAGTTAAAACAGGGCCGGGATATAGCTCAGTGGTTCCTGCGCCTGTCTTGCAAGCGCAAGGGCCCAGTTCGATCCCTGGTAAAACCACATAACAATACTGGGCGTGGAGACTCACCCCAGCAGCAACCAGTACCACATACCACAGTGCCGGGCGTGGTGGCTCACGCCTGTAATCCCAGCACTCGGGAGGCAGAGACAGGAGGATTGTGATGTGAGTTTGAGGCTGAGCTCAGGGCCACCTGAACCACAAAGCGAGACCCTGTCTCAAAAAAAAACCTTTAAAAAAAAGAAAGTTAAAACAAAACAACAGAAAAACTCAAGGAAAAGCTTGAGTCCCTAAGGCTTGGTCTACACTGAGATTCCAACAATTCCTCAACTACTGCGTCAGGCATGCCTGCTAACACTGGCCTTGCTTCCGCTTGCAGGTAAACTGTAATTCATTCAGTCTGTCTGTCTGTCTGCCTTTCTTTCTTCCTCTCTCCCCTGCCTTTCTTCATTTCTCTGATGGACATGAGGAGACTTGCAGGTTTTCAGGTTGTTCCGCTTCCGTTAGTGTGTTGTGAGAATGCAGGAGTAACAATTCCAAGCTTCTCACATGTGGGACAAAGACCAAGGTCGCAGCGGGCGGGCATGGCAACGCTTGCCTGTTATCCAGCATTCCGGGGAGGGCGAGGGGGAGGATGCCAAGTTAGAGATCAGCCTGGAAAGCTCAGCGAGACCCTGTCTGCAAATCAAAAAGGGGCTGAGGGTGAAGCTCCGTGCCCAGGCCCTGAGTTCAACTATGAGAACTGAGGAAAAATTAAAAAGAAAGAAAAACTGAAAACTCCTTGAGATTTCTTTGTAAATTCATGCTGAAAACATCGATCATAACTGCAAAGTGCTAATGTCAATTTTCAATCTATTACTATTCCCCATAAACTCAAAGAAATATACATATTTGTTTTAATTCTTAGAAGGAAAATAAAGACTCTTGATGTGTACTGTTTCCTAAGCATTTTCCTTTCTAGGAACTCTTTCCAAAAAAAAAAAAAATTTGCTCTTCTTATGAATAGGTTTCAGAAGATAAAGAAAAGGGCTAAGTGCAAAAATAAGTCAAGACTCATTTATTGAAAGCTAGAGCTCCTCTAATCTGATGTACTTTAAATTGTGTGCAGCTGGTATGTTTCCCTCAAAAAAATCTTTTTGAAACTGTGGATTGAACTTAGGGCCTTGGCAGTTGAGATAAGGTCTTCCTAACTCATTAAACTGCCCAGGGTGAGCTTCAGCTTGTCCTTCTCCTGCCTCAGCCTCCCAAAGTGCTGGGATTTCAGATGTGCACTCCCACACCCTACCTGTGTTTCCCTTTTAAAAGGCCCAGTGTTCCATATTTTTTAGTGGTAATCCAAAATTCAAGTTCCACCTTGCCTCCTTCTCAATCACTGCTCATTACACAAGTAACTACGGATTAGGGGTCAATGGAGTCATGTGCGAGCACAATAAAGCCTGGGTTTACGAGCACAATTCATTCCAGAAACATGCTTATAACCCAAAGCACTTAGATATCAAAGCAAATTTCCCCATAGGAAATAATAGAAACTGAGATGATTCAACCCGCAACTCCAAATTATTCATATAAAATGATTACACTACTGTGATAGGAGATAATAAGATACACAGTATAAAGAAAAATAAATTAACCTGCACTTACCTTTGAACTTCATGGCTGGTACGAGGATGGTAAGAGACAGGAGGGTTAATGTGCAGGAGGACTTTCACCAGCACTAGCAAAATCACTGCTTCCCATTGGTTCCATGGAATCATCTTGTTGTGCAGCGTTACCAAGGAACCTCTCCAGACCCTCGCTTTCTCCTCCTTTTGAGGACTTCAGAGGAAGGTTACATGGCATGGCTCCTGCAGCCTTATTCAGATACAGGGTTTCTACAAAATTTCCAGTTTCCCACATTTTATACACCTTCCTAATCTCATTTCAAGTAAGGGAGCCCTCTGCACTCCTCTCTTCCTCCTCTGCAGATCAGATCTATTACCTTTTGCTGTTGGGAGACAATCACCCACAATTCCATGGGGTGTGGGACCACTGGTTCCACTGTGGCCATGTGACACTCAGTATCATGTATTACGCCCATTGCAAGATACTGCTTCTTTATCAGTTATTAGAAATATTGGCTTATCTTGCCGAACAAGTTACTGCAACTTCAGGTTTTACTGCAGTTTTCTAGACAATTAGAAAGTTCTGCAGGACCCAGGAATGGTGCTACATGCCTGCAATCTTGGCATTTGAGAGGCTGAGACAGGAGGATTGCTGTGAGTTTGAGGTCAGCCTGGGCTCAAGTCAATATGAACTACATTGTGAGAGCCTGTCCAAAAAAAAAAAAGAAAAGAAAAAGAAGAAAGAAAAGATAGTTCTGCAAAGAGAGTTGGAATGAATCTTGAACACTTTTAAAGATTAAGATGTGATTCAATAAGGCTGCTAGCAAGATAGACATATATAGTAATAACCTAAATGCATTTATTAGTAGAAGGTTGGTAAACAAAGTGATTTAAAACATTATCATATGGGAAATCTTCCTTTTTAGGATTTTGGTATTTAAGATAATTGCTTCAATTAAGGAATATTATTTGATTCCTCTGTAACTACATAAAAACCAGTTGGTGTGCACCAAGTTGCGTATGTATAAAACATATTTTACACTTTTTTGGAAAGGTAAATTTGAGCTACTCTGTTTAGGCCTTTTGAATTGTTTTTAAAAAGTTAAATGATTTAGATTTCCTATTACAAAATGCTCATCTTTTGATATAATAAACATTATATGCTATGGTTATAATCACTAGCCAGAGAAAAATGCTTATAAATATTACAAAATAAGAAATGATTGATGACAGCTGCAATTGCCCTCACTTGTGAGGGTAGGAGAGCCCTGGGCAGTTCCAGTGTTGAAAATGGAGAATATATGTGGGCTGATTCTAAGGTGATTGGAGTTCTTGAATAGTCGAGTTTCACTAAACTACAGAAGCCCAACTAACTACTACTAGTAGAGGTACAAAATTGGGGATCCTTAGGGTGTGCATCAAACATATCTCTCAAATACTCTGGAGTTCAGAAGTGGGGCTTTTGGACGTGATTGAGTCACTGGTGAATGTGCTATTAAAGGCAAAGCCCCTTTGGAGAAGGCGGCTTACTTCAGATGTGACCTAGAAGGGTATATCCTCCTCTGAGCCTTTCTTCCCTGCCTACCTCTTCTATTTTCACTTTCTTCCCAACTGACACAAAGTGAGCAGCTTTTCTTTGACATGTGTTTCTGCTATGAGTTTCTGCCTTGGAACCAGCTAACCAGGGCCTGAAACTTTAAAACCAGGAGCCAAATCCCTTTTCCCTTGAGTTGTGCATGTCAGGCATTTTTCTGTCCACAGAAAAGGACTAATATAGAAAATTAGTACCAGAAGTGGGGCCAGGGATGTGACTAATCTTGACCACGTGGTTCAGAAGTGTTTAGAATGTATTTTTGGAGGGAATTTGAAAAAGTGTGGATAATTGAGGTAGAGAAAGTGAAAAGGCTACAAGACCTTGATGGCCCTTTCTGGTGGGAGCTCAGAAGAGCAGGAATGCTGACAGAAATGTGGACAATAAAGAATGGGCTCATGAGGTTTCAGACGGGAATCATGACTTTACTGGTAATTACATGAGAGGCCATTCATGCTACAGTTCTAGCAAAGAACTGGTCTACGTGCCCTAAAACTTTGCCGAAGGGTGAGTTTACAGGTAACAGACTAATTGATCTGATGGAAGAAATTTCAAGGCAGCACAATGTTTAAGAAGTGGCATGGATATACCTGATTGCCTTTACCCAGATTAACAGTGAGAATCAGGAACAAAAACACAGAGGACTTTAAAAACTTAACAGTCTGGCCAGAAAACCTGGGGCCAAAGAAGATATGGTTGCTGAAGTAATTAGTGCAGTGAAAATGAAGTGCTTTGCGTTGATATAAAAGGAAAGATACTGTTGAATGCACCTTAGGAATTGTCTAGATCTCATCTATCACAGGCTCAAGGGTACAAAAATGTAAGAGTGTTTGGAGGATCTTCTTTTGATAAGAGAGTCCCAGGGTCCTCTGCTCATCTGGGACCCTCAAGGGAGGTATTTCCCCAATACAGCCACCCTGGAAATCAGATGTCATTGTAGCCACGGTCCAAGAAAGCCCAGGTGCTCCTTGCATTGGTGTTAGTGTTGTCCACGTGATGGTAGTTTGCAGGCATGCAGGATGCAAGAGCTGTGGAGTCAGAAGGGTTCCACCCAGATTTCAAAGGGAAGTCTGGGAAATGAGGCAACCTGGGACTGGGTCAGAGTCCCTGCCACAAGGCCCCCAAAAGGACAATGCATGAAGCGGTGAGAGTGAAGTCAAAGCTGCAATATAGACTCTTAAGAAGTTGTAGATTAATTAAGATTTTCAGGAACAAGAAAGACCCGTCAAAGAAAGTTGCAGGTAGCAAGCAAAGCCAGCGCGAGAGAGGCCATGTGAACTGCAACCAGCAATGCCACGTGGCTGGGACTAGGCAAGCCCTTCCGGGCTCATGTCATGGCACCACATGACCTGGATGACACACAGAGGTACAGGATTTAATGTTTGCTATGCAGGGTTTTTGTCTTTCTTTGGTCTGATTTCCTTCTATCCCCCATTTCTCTTTTTTTGGTATATCTATTCTGTGTCTATGTACACTGGGATTTCTAAACTTTTGTTGTTTGTTTGTCCTTACAGGAACTCGCAGCAAAGAGTTGCCTTGAATCTCAGAAGAGAATTTAATCTTGGCTTGTAGTTTTGAGAAATTCTGGAACGAAGACTTTTGAGATTCTTGGAGAGACACTAAATCCTTTTTCTATAACGAGAGGAACATGAGCTATTTGGTGTCAGGAGCAGGATATTATGGTTAAAATAAATATTCTCCATAAAGCTTGTGCATATAGTTGTGGGGGTTTAAAGGAAAGAGATCAGGTTATGCAAGCATTAACCACAGCAGTGGATTAATGCATGATGAGTTCACAGACCAACGTGCTGTCAGGTGGTGGGATCTGGCGTGAAGAAACAGGACACCAGGGTGTATCCTGGGAGGGTACACCCTGTCCTCCTGTCCGTGGACCCCTTCCCTCCCCACACTTCATTCTTCCCTTCTTTTCCTAGCTCTCATCAAGAGAGCAGCTTTGCTCCGACATTCCTTCTACTATCAGTTTCTGCCTTGGAGCCAACTGACCATGTACTGAAACTTCAAAATCTTGAGTCAAAATAAACCTTTAAGGTATGTATGTCAAGCATTTGTCCTAGCAACAGAAACTAGGGATAAAAACAGGAATCGTGAAGACAAGACCAGCAGCAGTTATTGACTGCTTCCTATGTGCCATGTACTGCTCCACATACTTTATATTTTACTATAATATAATCATTCATAGCTCCATGGCATCAAAACTATTTTCCCATTTTTATAAATGTGTAAATCGAGGCACAGACGGTTATTTTGCTGTCTTCAAGCTCCCTCTTTGTAACACTGCATTTTCAGAATGTGACATTAAAACGTCGGTTATTTATCACAACAAAAAAGAAAACACAACTGATTAGTTTTCATTTGTCTTTTCAGATACTTCCCGTGTACCAGTTAGTGTTATAGGTCTGAAACACAAAAATGCCATTGAAATCGCCCCGCAATCATAACTTCAGGCACCTACTTGTTGATTCAAAAGGTGCTCGATGCCTTGGTGGTTGTCAGAGTAGACTTGGGTGGTATGTTCTGCAGGCTACTGTTTTAACCCTGGGATATCATGTAAACCTACGACGGTTAGCCGCCTTCATCAACCCCAGGTTAGATGGCAGCAATATACAAATCAGATAAAGATGACAAGTAAAAGGTCAAGTAAAGTGGAAAAATTCTAAGTCAAAGCATCAGAAATACGAGATCATCTATACTCATTCATAATACAATACACTTACCCGTTTCTAAGTCGTATATGAAACCAACGACAAAACATTTAAAGACATCATTTGGATAACCCTATGCTATTAATTTTTTCAAAAGTAGGGGTCTCTACAAACATATACACACAAACGTATGTAACTTTCTGTAAACTGAAATGGGGTCTGCTGGATCTTGAAATATTGTTTTTCTTTCCTACTTTGCAAAGTAGACCGCTGTATTTGCAAAACTAAAGTTGCTTGGCAATTGCTCAAACTCTCCTAGTAAACCTCTAAGACGGAATTCTGTTCCTTTCATCTTTCAATAATAGAATCTAGTGTCAAGCAAGGCTTCTTATGCAGCTCAGAATTAGATTTTTTTTTTTTTTAAAGTCTGGTAGGCCTAAAACATATGCTTCCAGGCACAAGTAAGTTTTATCGAGCAGTTTCCAAAGCCATGCTCGGAAGTAGGCATTACTGGCCGACACACCCCCCGGGCAGCCCTCCAGCCCCGGTCGGGAAGGCCGGACAGTCCTCCTCCCTCGTCTTCCCCGCAGGACCGAACCAGACCACTCCTTCTTCCTCTTCCTCTGGATTCTTTTAAGGCTGTCTTTAGCGCTTTAAGAGTAGCAAATAAGTCTCCCTGAAGCCAGTTTTCTTATTCTTTCCCTGAACTTCAGGTGTATGTCCTTATTTAAGCCGTTTCTACTTTAAAAGCTTTGGGTAGTTTCAGATCTTAAGACTTTTCTGCAATTTCAACCAGTTCCCGGGGAAAATGCACCGCTGGACAAACGTATTGTACACTGTGCGGCACTCTCTCCGTCGGGAACGCCGGCGGGGCGCACGGCAGGCGCGGGCTCAGTGGTGCCAGCGCGGTGGGCTTTGTCCCTGGGGCCTAGAGAGCCCGGCTACAGCCCGGGCTTCGCGGAGAGGAAGCCGGGAGGCGGCCCGTCACGGCGCGGCTCGGGCGCCGAGTCCTTCTCAGCAGCGCCCCCACGAGCGGCGCGGGGTCCGCGGCGACGCCGCACGCTCCGCCCCGTCTCGGCCTCCCCCGCACACAGACCAGCACGTGAGCCCCGCCGCGCGGCCCAGCTGAGCCTCAGCTGAGCGCCTCCTGATTGGCGGAGGCCAACGTGGGCTGGGGTGGGGCCCGGCCGCCTGCGCCCCTCGCCATTGGCTGGCGGGGCACCCACCTCCCCCTCAGGTGAGGCGGGCCTGCGGGCGCGCGCCGGGCTGGCCGGGCGGCGCGCTCCCCCGGCTCCCCGCCCCGCGCGCCCGAGCTCCCGCGCGCGCCCGCCCTCGCCCGCCCCCCGCCGCTGCCTCGGCTCCTCGGAGCGCAGAGCCGCCTCGTCCGAGGGCACGCGAGGACCGTCCTCGCCGCCGCCGCCGCCGCCGTCCGCCGCCTGGGCCCCGCCGGGCCCGGCCTGACAGCCACCCCGGAGAGGCTCGCGCCGGCCCCGCGCCCTCCCCCGACTGCGCCGCCGGCCCGCGCTCGGCGCTCCGTCGCTTTCCCGCCTCGCCCGCCGCCGCCGGACGCCGCTCCTCGCCCCTCCGCGTGGGGAGGGAGCCGCGTAGGCCCGAGCGAGCCGGGGCCGCCGGCCGGGAAGGCGGCGCGGGCACCGATCGCCATGGAGGGCGCCGGGGGCGCGAGCGACAAGAAAAAGTAAGCCGTCCGCCGCGGCCGGGCGCCCGGCCTTTTTGTCTCGCGCGTCTCCCCTCGCGCCCCGCAGCCTCGCGGCCGGGCTCCCCGCCGTCCGCGTCGCCATCTTGTCGGGGGTGGGCGCCGCCTGCAGAAGCCCTCGGCGGGTCTGCGCCGCGCTGCCCCCGCCGCCGCCCTCCCGGCCTCCGCGGAGCCGCTCGGAGGGCCTTGACCGCCCGGACCGGGAGGAGCGAGCCGGCCGGGCGCCCGCTTCCGCTCCTTCCCGCCCCCGGCCTCCCGGCCCATTGAATCGCGGCCCCGAGCGGCCCCTGCGCCCGGCGGCTCCGCGGTGGGCTCGGCCTCGGCGCCGGCCCGGGCTCCGCGCTCCGCGCTCGGGGCGGTCTGGGCCAGCCCGCCCGCGTCTCTGCCTTTGTGCCTCCGGGATCGCTCGCGACGGCCTTCCGAGGGTAACTTTTCCGTTCGCACGTGCAGGTTTTGTTTGGTTTTGTTTTAATGGTCTTGAAAAAAAAATTTTTTTAAACTTGCCTAGTTTCGGTGTAGGCAAATAACGTTTTAAACAGAACTTCGGAACGGGCCACTTGGGTTTGTATCACCTGTCAGGAGCACCCAGGCTCTGTATATGAACATATGCCTCATTGACCCTTGCAGAGATTTTGGTGAAAATGTGGGGGCTGGTTAAGCTTAGGCAAACAATTTTAATGAGATCAGGAAGAAAATGTGTGATTAGACCAAAGGTAATACTGCAGTAAAATGATACAGTGAAATATTCCGGATTGTCTCGTTTTCCTGCATTGAAATGTGTTGAAAGAGAAAGATATCCGAATTAAAAATCATTCTGTTACAACTTAATGCAAGTTTGTAAAACACCTAAAAGTTTGAGCCTAAGGATCACGTGAAGGGTTACGGGTTATGATTCGAGTCAGTGGCATTTAGAGTGACACCTCCCATCAGTCCCCAACACAGTGTTATCTAATATTATAACCTTGAAAAAATAACTTTTAAGAGGTTGAAGATTTATGCTAAGATTTATGTGGTTAGTAGGCTGGGTTTATTGTTAAGGCCTTCCATTCTTCTGGGAGAGATTAATTCCCCTTATCAGTCTCAGCAGAAGATAAACTTGTTTATCTTCTTGCTGTCCTGCGGGATCCCTCGACTGGGTCCTAATTCTAGAGAATATTAGGTTCGCAGTTTCTATACACGGAAGAAAACACTTGTAAAATTTCAAAAGTGGCCAGGTAGATCTAGACTTCCTTCCACGAGTTAGCAGAATTAGTTGCGGTTAATTTTGTAGAAGTGATTACAATGCTCCTGTTGAAATGATGAGCTTGCCACATTGTAAACCCGAGGCAGCTTGCCTTGTGCAGCGACAGTTTTTATCCCTATAAGCAGAACTATGTTTAATCCAATCCATTGTTACACGCCGATCACTTTTCAGATAGCATATTGTATTCATTTCTCGTTTTGAGGGTAGAAGAAACTTTAAAATGAATGAATTAACTATAGTTCATCAGCCCTAGTGCTAAATGAGTTTTTGGATTTTCCTCTCTCCTATCTGTCTTTTATAATTTTCATACTGGAAATTTAATAACCTTGGATCAAATGGGATTATAGTTCTTGGTGTGGACTTTTTAATATGTTAAACATAATGTAAATACTAAGTGGTTATTCAACAGTCTGATGCTGTTGATCGTAGATACATAAGGGCTTTTTGGAAAGTAACAAGAGATGAGAATTTTCTTGCAGTTTTCCCTTTTTAAATGATCTGTGAAAGTGGGGACAGGAGAACCAATTTTGTCTTTAAAAGAAGGTCTAGAAAACTCGAAGAATTGGAAGGAATAAGAACAAAACGTGTAAATAGACTTAACATGAGGCATTTTCTGTTGTTTCCTTAGTATGTGGAGCTGGACTCATGCACATTCATCTACATTTTTATATTTTGAAGGAAAGTCAAGCAGTTCATTGTTCTCTTTCAAGCTTTAGGCTAAAATCCCTCAAAATTTTCCTAAGCAGATAGTTATTGGATCATTAAAGTAAAAAAAATCTCGGAGAATAGTTTTTAATTTCTTTAACTTTGTCCATTAAAGAACCTCTCTCATTTATTAGTAAATGTTTTTCTTGTTGCGCTTTAGTTTTTTTCCTTGTTTCAAGAATTAGCTTGTCTGGTGCAGCTCAGGGTTGGTGGCAGCAGACACGTCTAGGTCCACTGATGTCTGAGGGGTGTATTCCCTCCATTTAAAATAATGGTAATAGTGAACATCTTAACAGTCACTGTGTGGGTTAGATGAAGTGGTGCGTTTGAATCCCTTGGCCCATCCCTGGAGTAGGAGTTGTAAGGCTCGGTGGTTTTAAAAATAGGGGCTATTTGCACAAGTTCGACTTTAGACTTGCACGATACTTAAAGCTCCTGTTTTGCGAATCCTTTCGAACATTTCTTTCAATTTCTCTTCTGTTTTCAAGTGTCTGTCCTAGATATCCTCAAAGTGAAGGGACTTCATTGTAATAATGGATTTGGAACCTGAAAAGCAGCTCTTCGTTGAAAGCAGTACATCCTGGGTCACGTTGGTGTCTAGCATCAGTTATAGTGTTGAGCATGTAGTCTGTGTTGGGACCCTGTTTCCAGTCCCTCACCCAGGGTGGAGTACATTTAACATAAAATAACGTACACAAATGGACTCTTTTCAGTTTACTCTGAATTCTAGAGTCATAAACATCTATACTGGTCATGCAGTTCTTTTCAGCAAGATACATGTGAGGCACCGCGGCTTGGGGACTGACAATAACTTGAAGCATTTTTTTGTTCTGATGCCAAAATTTAGATGATTTTATAGATATTCTTGTTGAACATAAGTTGGGAAAATATTGTCATTGAAGCACCTGCGTTGGTAGAAAAATCCTCCTTTGCTTATGAATGTGAATCAAGACCATTGGTTTCAAGCTTGTATTTTTGGTCTGGTTTTTGTGGCTCAGTTTATATAAAAATGTGTTAGTGCATTCTTCTACATTTATGTGCTCCCTGAGCAGCCATGTTTTAAATTGCTGCTCCTCACTCCTCTTGTTCCACAGAGCACCTTGTGGAGTTAAAAGAATATCTGATCTTTATAACTGATAACCTCGATTATCTTTGTGTCTCTAATGGTGTCTAGGTTCACCTTAGATTTTGTGGTTACATTCTATTCTGTGTCAAGAGTGCTGTGTAGGAGGCTGAGGGAGTAAGTCTCAACTTCTTAAAGAACTCAAAATAGTTTATGATATTCAGTAAAGTACAAAATTGTTACTGTGCATGATGTGAAAGATTGGGTTAAATTACTATGCTTGTTTTAAATGGCTTCTCAAGTATAATTTTTGAAAATGTAGATAAACAGTATTATATCTTGTATGTAAATTGTTAATACAGGTCTGTCTCACAGCTGGGAGAAAAGAATAAATTTAAGTATGCTATTGGATTTTTTTCTTTTTTTTTTTTTTTTTTTTTTAGTTTTTTGAGACAGGGTCTTGCTTGAATTTAGGCAGGTCCTGAACTCACTATGTAGCTCAGGCTGACCTCGAACTTGTGGCAATCCTCCTGCCTCTCTGCCTTCTGAGTGCTGGGATTACAGGTGTGAGCCACCATACCTGCCTTCGTTGGATTTTTTTTATATCCAGAAATTAATTTTACTTTCTCTTGGGACTAACTTGATGCTACTTGAGGGTGAAGGGGTGCAGAAGAGAACCAGTTGAGCAGTGGAAACTTTGACAGAAATTACATTAAGTGCCTTTAAAATGGGAACTTTTCTCGTGATTTAAGATGCAATCTCCTAGTTAGGTTTTCAGAAAAAAGTACTTAGTATAAAATAGTGAATACATTTTCTGTTTTTAATATAGCTCCATTTACTTAGTAATTTTGTTTTCAGAGATATATTTTGAAAAGTCCCCAAGATATTATCCTTTAGTTCTTCTAGTAATTTTAATTGTCAGTTATGTTTCTTCATTTTAAAATTTCCTTTGATTATAATATTAAACATGAAGGCTTACCTCAAGGTATGATTTTGAAAATTTATAGTCGTAGGTCGGCAAATCTAGTGATGGAGCTTAACATAATTTTAATGCTTCTCTTGTTTTGAAAGTGACAATACATTTAGACAAATCAAAAGTACGTATTAATATTGCAGTTTTTACTCATTAGTGACAAGTGCTCTTGTATTTGTCTCCTTTTTCAAAAGAGTTTGTGAGACTATTTTTCCAAGTAAGAAAATACACATTAGCTTTATGATAAAAATGAGTAAGACAGAAAGACAAAATGTTGAAATCTTTAAGGGTTGGGCTATATATCTGTCTTTGGCATAGATGATAGGTTCTTTTTTTTTTTTTTTTTTTTTGATAACAGGACTTGAACTCCTGGTCTAGTGCTTGCCGGCAGGCACTGTGGCCCTGAGCTACTTCTCTGGCCTTGTTTATTTGTTCTTAATCAATCTTTTGCATTCAAATGCTAAGCAGATTTCATTAAAGTGATCTCTCCTTCCATTTTCCATTATAAAGTTAGATTGTCATGAGTTTGAGGCCAGCCTGAGGTATATAGTGAGTTCAGGATCAGCCTGAACTAGATCTTGTCTCTGAACACTAAAAAAATAAAATAAAATCCAATGACATACTTAAATTTATTCTTTTTTCCCAGATGTGAGACAGACCTATGTTAACAAGCTTACATAAAAGACATAGTATTGCTTATATACATTTTCAAAATTCCAAGTAAATTGAATTTGAAATTTATGGTATTAAAAGGAATACTGGCACACAGTGAACTTTGAGTGTTTGAACAAATGACTAGCTAGAGAACAAGGAATGAAGAGATTTTAAGGTTTATGCAGGATGCTTTTTGGTTTTTTAAAAGTTTACATTGTCCTTCTGCCCTTGACCAACTTTTCCTGGGAATTTTTCTTATGATTTGGAATCTTTGGGCTTTCTTTAGACCTTCCATCAATCTTGAGTCTTCTCACCTTTTTGAAATTTACAGTATTAGAGCCAGATTACAGAATATATTTTGTTAATAAATGTATAGTCGTGTAACATGTACTTAGCTTGGAAAATAACTCAGCACCCTTTGAAGTATCTTAAAAGTGCCCTTTTGGCTGGAGATTTACCTCGGTGGCTCCATTCCTTCCTGCAAGTGCAGGGTCCTGAGTTCAATCTGCAGTATGGGGATGTCTTTCAGTACTATGTTTACTGAACTAAAAAAAAAAAAAAAAATTCTGTGTCTGACTGTGAAAAATGTGCTAGGTAAATGGTGGAAGTATCTTTTCTCTTGTTGCATCTTTAGCAAACTTTGACGTCGTATGTGTGATACAGCTGTTTAGCTCATAGTGGAGAAAGCATGTGCTCTGGAGTCTGGCAGTCAGGTTCCTCCTCCGTGGGGCTTTAATCAGTGTCGGTGGATGTCCATCTCCTGTGTTATGAGGACGAATATGTGTGTGTTCCCAAGACAGTATGTGACATACAGTAAGTAGAGTTTAAATGATTATTGTTACTGTGTAGGTAGTTGGTGGTATCACAATGACTAAGATATAAATGTTCTTCAAAAATTCAGTCTGCTGGAATACTCAGGCATGGGACAATGGGTTTAAATACAACTTTAGTGTTAGAGCCATAAATTGTGAAACTGTTATGTCCTTAAGGAATGTATCTGGTTCAATTGTGTTGTACTAAAATAAGACTATTCTAAAATTCTTGGAGAACTTCAGACCTGGCCTTTAGGTTTCCCATGACCAGGCTGCAGTCTGACCACTGCCACAGAACAATTTATACATCAGTAAATACTCGTGCATTCCTGTTGCAGTGTTATAAAAAAAGTAGTTTTACTGATTATATAAATATTTTTTCTTTTTAAAAGTTACACAACTAGTACACATATCTGTTCTCATTAGAAAAATTGTTAAACTAAATAAGTATTGATTAAAAGTTGGAAAGCTGCTTTTAGCACTACTATCACAGTCATCCCTACTCGCTTGATCAAGTTACTACTCCTAATAAGGCTCAGTGAAGCTTTTTTATGTACTTAATTTTTTACTTATTTAGAATATGCTTATTCTGAGTCACTCCTGAATGTTTTACGTATATTAAGTCATTTGATACATTTTACATTTAACAAATTGGCTTCTTTTGTTGTTAGTATAAGAGCTACTTCATTTTCTTTACTGCTTAATATTCCTCAGGATTGGCTGTACTATAATTTATTTAATGATAAGTAAGTAGAAAAAATGTATGTGTGATTGTACCACTTAGAGATAAGTGCTGTTAATACATTACTATATTTCTTTTTTATTTTTTATATGTGTACACACTTGTGATTTCATGAGCTAAAATTACAGAGATCAGTACACTTTTATTTCTTTTTTTCACTTTCCATGAGCATTTCCTGCTTTAAATGTGTACAGTGGTATTTAGTCACGATGGTAGCAGCATGGAGGCTGTTTTTCCCAGTTACTCTGGAAGCAGAGACAGGAGGATTCCACGTTGGAGTTGGGTGAGATATAGACACTTCCCAAACTGAAAAAGTGGAAAGGCTGGGGGTGCAGCATAGAGGTGGAGTGCTTGCCTAGCGTGTGAGAAGCCCTGGGTTCAATCCCAGTACCACCAGTGGGAAAAGCTCTGGAGTTAGTAGGGTGCCTGGGTTAGAATGGCATTAAATCTGTTCCTGACCTGCAAGTGTGACCTAACTTCTCTGAGCTTTCATTTTGTCATTAACTCTCCCATAGTTAATGATGTGGAGTATTTAAAACAAGACCTTGTGTTAGACAGTAATGTTTCTAAAGTTTTTACTATAAACTACTAGAAAGATCTTAGTTCATTATTAGGAGTACAAAGATGAAATAGACTTTTGGTAATTCATTTTAGATGACTGTTTAATTCTTTCATTTAATTTTAAAATGACTGTGAATATTAGCTTGTTATGGAATTCCAAGACTTTGACTTAAGAATATGAGAAATTTGGAATTGAAATTATCATAAAAGCCATTTAATAGAAGGTAACATCGTTATTACTATTCTGAAGTTTATAAAGCCTTTAAGAATTTTTTAAGGGATCATCATTAACATTCACTCTTTTGATCCACTAAAGTTTTTCTTTTTCTTTCTAAATAAAAACTATAAAATTTTAAGAATATCTGTTCAAAGAACATGTGAATGTACTTAAGTAGTACAACTGAATATTATTCAGTGATATGAAATTATGGTTCCTCCTAATTTTGTGCTTCCGAGTCCTAGTTCCAGTTAATGCTGAAGTTATATTTTGAAGAGTAATTGATGATATTTAGTCAGAGTCCAAATTCTTTGTTGATAGTGATTATGTAACAGTTAGTAAATATAGTCTAAGATGGTAATAAACTTAAAAATCTCTACAGTGTATTTAAAACCTATTAATTGCATACCACAATAACGTGAATACTATTTGGAATCCCATGAAGATGGTATGTGACTGCCTGAAAACTTGAGATAAGTACAGATTTTCAGACCTGTGACAGAGTAACACACTCAGTAATGCTGCCGTCATTCACTGCTCTTCTGACTGATTCTGTTACCTTCATGCAAAATCTATGTGCTGCACTCTTATCTCCAGCATTCTTGGATCATACTACAGGACCTTTCCCACTGTGTAACTCAGTATATTACTGGGCTCGATTCCCAATAACGTGTATGTCTACACGAGCACACGCACTCATCTCTACCCCAGTCATTCATGTAATTTGGGACATTTAGATTAAATCTAAAGTTTTCCTGTTATTAGTGCTGTCGTGATTGGTAGCCTTTAATTTGTGGTTTTCTCAGTGCTAAGAAGCACAATTACTAGAAGTTTTCAGTATCATGGGCTGTTTATCTTCCAGAAAGTTTAAACTAGTTTGTAATTTCTAGCAGCATTTAACTTTGTTAAATATTATCATCGTGCTTTTTATTTGAAACCCTGGCAGTTTGGCAGATGTGTTTATTCTTTTCATTGCAAGCAAGTGACAACACACAAGTCACGCTAGATGGAGGGGTTGAAATGAGTTACTGGCTCCTGCAGTCTGGCTTTGGCTTAAGGGACAGTTAAATCCAGAATCTGAGCTGCTGACCTCAGAGTGTAATCCCTGACTTTGCTCCAGTTTATATATCTTTTCTGCATCTGAGTCCTTGCATCACTGCGCTGCTGCTCAGGGTTAGGAAAAATAGTGAGTAGCACCCCATACTTGTATCAATATAGTTTGTGAAGAGAAAATCCAAAGAAAACTTCCAGTCTCTCCCAGTGTCTACATATCTGCTCCTGAACGATTGCTAGATTAGCTGGGTGTGGTGGCACACACCTGGAATCCCCGCACAAGGGAGGCTGAGGCGGAAGCATCACCATCCAAAGGTAGCCTGGACTACATTGTAAAACCCTGTATCAAAAATGAAAGAATAGAAGAGAACACTAGTCTGCAAGCTTGGACTCCTCACCATATGGGTGGGGCTTCCTGATTACATAAATCAGTGTCATAGATTACTTGGGTGTCTGGTTGACTGTTATCACCTCACACAGGTTCTTAATGCTGGTGTTGTAGTAATGAGCTGTTGTTTTTGTTACAGATCATTTTCTGTAAAGCAGAGACATTCTGTAACTATTCCACCATAACTTGGAAAGCTTAGAGTCTCTTCCATGAAGTAGAGTTTTCATTATATATCCTTAAGAAAATGGTGGTAGTAGCTAATTTTGAACTTTACTATTTGCATCACCTAAATAACTGTGTGATCTTGCAAAATTTGCTTTGATTTTCTAGGTCTCATTTTCCTCATTTATAAATTGGAATAAGAATAGTTGCTTTATAAGATTTTGATTAAGATAAAATGAGATATTAGTCCATGTGAAACATTCAGAATTGTTCTTGGTACAAAATAAGGGCCAAAGTACATGTCGTGCTGATCCTCATGGTGGCACAGTGTTTATTAAATTGCTTTTGGAGGCGTCCCACTCTTGAATGTATATGATACTGGGGTTCTGGGATCCTCAGTCTTCTAACAAAAGATTGGCTTCCCTTGAGCTAAGTTGCACTGACCCTGTATCAGGGGTGAAGTAAGTAATTCTTCTTTTCCTTCACTTTGATGCTGTGCATATCTGATCTTTGTAGATTAACTGGTTACTGGTTTTTATATAGTCATTCTAAAAATGATTACTTTCCATAGTGACAGTAACAAAGGAAGAAAAATCTTCTCAAAGATATATTAACTGATAGAGGGTGGGAAGTTGATAAAGCCTACTTTTACCTGGACATCATGGTACACGTGTAATGCTAGCCCTCTGGGAGGCTAAAGCGAAAGGCTTGGAAGTTCTAGTCTAGTCTGAGAGAAATAGTGAGGACTTGCCTTAGGTAGATGTTTGGATGGAGGGACAGATGAATGGGTGAGGAGCAGGCAGGTGGACAGAGAGAGAGTGGGGAATATATGTAGGCTCAGTTTCGATCTCCAGTACTGTGGAACTAGTGAAGGGGCCAGATAGTCATGTACTTTTGATGTCAAGCATCTCACTTTTAACTTGTTCATAGAACAGTTGGGAAATGCCTTTGTAAATAGTTAAAATATATATTTAAGTTAAAATATAAATAGTTAAAACATTTAAAATGTATATATATATTTAAAATACATATATAACATATAAATTATCTTCACTGTGAGTGGAGGAAGGGATATTTCTTTGGATGACATGAATAAATTGACTTATATGTGCCTGTACAACTTTCTTCAGCCATTGATCAGGATTCTAAGTAAGCAGTTTGGACTATGACAAATCATTGTTTATTCAGCAGATCCTTGTGTCTAATTTGTTGAGTGTGGCATTTTGAGTGGTCAGGCCACAGGTTAATATTCAGCTTTCAGTAGTGATTCATTTTCTCATCATTTTATAATTGTTTAGAATGTGATTTCAAGTTTGAAGTCTTGGAAAGTCCTGACTTATACAAAATCTGTGTGTATGTTTTCTTTAAATATCAGCCATTTAAAGAAGCATTATCATAAGATTTGATTTACACATTTGTCCATCTATTTTTAGAATTGTCCTTAGAAACTCACATAAGGCATTCTCACAAGAGAGTGTACTTATTTTTGACAGTTGTCAGTGTTAGCAAATTTTTTATTCCAGTAATTCTCAATTTTCACTACTGTTTAGATGTGTTCTGGAGCAAAATAATATTTACAAACCTTTGGTATGTACCCAGTGACCTCAGTCTAATATGCTATATTTAAAAATATAACCCTGTTCCTTTGAGTGCTTGTGTGATACTAGGTTGATGAGAAGGAGCATCAAACACCTGTAGTAAGGCTTGTAGTGAGAATTTAAAAGTAGGTAACAATCACACAGATACAGAGTACACTCTTTATTTTATTTACATTATTACCAAAGTACAACACTTGAAATTCTCATAGACTGTATCTTCATCTCTGCTTTAATTTTTGAATGTAATTACCCATCTTCCATCATATTCAAGCTAATAATTCTTTCAAGGACATGTTCTGCATAACGTTTAGTGTCACTGATTTAAATTCTGGTCTCAAGATTTATTACTCTTTATCACAAGCTGAGCAAGAGGTACAGTGGCCTTCCATGTGCTTGGATTCTATGTATAAGGATGTAATCAGTTATGGATTAAAAATATTCAAAAAAGAACTGCATCTGCATTGAACATGTTCAGACTTTTTCCTTGTCATTACTGCTTCTTATGATACAATAAAAAAACTAGTTATACCGCATGGTATTAGAAATGTAGTTGATTTAAATGTACAAGTTACATGGCAATTTCATGCTACTTTATATGAGACTTGAATATTCAGTGATTTTTGTTTCATTTTGTTCTTTTGCAGTACAGGGTTTGAACTCAGGACCTTGTGCTTGCCAAGTAGGTGTGGTGCCACTGAGCTATATACCCAGCCCAAATACTCATTGATTTGTAATATGAGAGGCTGTATGGAACGAGTTCCTTCAGATTGCCAAGAGACAGCTGTAAGGGAGAAGAATGAAGAGTAGGTTTGGTGATTTGGGGGAAGTCAGTAATGTAGGCCTTACCCAAGGACAGTAACGCTTAATATTAGATTTTTGTGACATTCACAAAGGCATTAAAAGATTTTTAAAATATTTCAGAAAATTGGAAAATATTCCACAGTTATCACATCTTTATTTGATCATGGTTGAACTGCATTCATACACATATTTTCAAGGCACTGTTACCATATATTTTTGTTAAATAACACTCAGTCTTACTATTTTTAATCACTGAGTGTTAGCACTGGCTTTTTTCAAGCTGTTCTTTACTCTACACAGTGTTTGCTCAGTTCAGAGTTCTGCCTGACAGTATGTATATGTGTATACATGTGTAGTTGTACTTAAAAATAAATGTTTCTTACATTTCAAAAGTCCCTGGCCTCTCAAATTTCTGCTGTAAGATTTGCTGATGGGTCTCTAATTGCTGTGGTTTAAGATTCAACTGAGTGCTTAGTTTAGTGTGTAGTAAAGTTCTGTTTGCAAAATACTTTTTGTTTTTAAATTGCTAACATGATGTAAATCTCTCCTGATCCAGAATTAGTATTGAGCCTCTCAGCAGATCTCTGATTCCCAAATAAATATAAGGTGTCATGTCTTGGGTCTAGATGTATACTGAAAGCCTCATGTGATCATAGGTGGGGCTTTTTCAGAGGTGACTGGATCTAGAGTATTGACACGAGGGTTGATTCATGGTACAATGCATGAATTAAGGGCACTAGGATACAGGGCGTGAGTGCTACCCTGTAATGATTTGTGCCACGATGCCCTCCAAAGTCTCATGCTGTCACAGGTGAGGGTTTTCATAGGTGAGTGACTCTGGAGTGTGACGATTTTGGGATTAAGTGTGTGTGATTACTAAATCGGTCAACTTAGTAGGTTAAGACACCATCCTAAGCTGGTAGCCTAGATGAAGTATAAAGAGGGGCAGAAAAAAGCTTCTAAGAGTGCTTGTTGATTTCTACCTTCTGCCTACCATACACTGGTTGTCCTCTATGATGCCTATCTGCCATGCTACCCTTTCTTGGGGCGATCCAATTAGGGCTACAAGGACTGAAACCTCTACAAACTGAGCTAA
>PVIR01005324.1:0-73042 GCA_004026965.1 Petromus typicus
AGTGAAACCTAATCCTGCAGTTTTCTTTTTAATGTTATTTTTAAAAATTTATTTTAATCAACAGGGTTCAATTTGGATCTTAACACTCTTCAAGTGCTAAAGAAGTGGATCTGTAACCAGTAAATTTCCCTCTCAGATGATCCTTTCAAAGGATCACGGAAAACCTTTTATATCAGCAAAATAAATAATTACAGCGTAGACTGTTCTCCAACACTGCAAGAAACATGCGAGTCTGGGTGGAAACAGTTATGAAGTTTTAGCTTTGAAGGGCCTGGCCTAGAGTTTCATGGTTCAACTAGCTTCCAGCGTATGTCACAAAGCACATTTATTGCTACCAAGAAACACCACCATTTAACACATTCACACTTCCAGTTCTTTTGTTAAAGAAAAATGTCAAATATGACTTTAACATGGATTATGTTTTTTTCCCCAAAGAATATTTCTTCTAATTTTTCTGTGGCAAAGCAGCTGCGGTTGCTAAGCCATCAGCTCCGTTGCTATGGGGGATGCCTTGGGTGTTTGCCAGGCTATGATTGGTTATTTCAGCACCTTATGTTCAGCAGTTGACATTTTTCTATGTTGAATCATGCTATTTTATTTTAATTCAAAGGGCAACCTCAATAATGTTGATCAGCTTTGAAAGAACTGAAGTTAGATATGAAGGAATTCCACTGTCTCTCCTGAGGAAGCATTGAGAGTTTAAGGAGTTTGGGAAGGAAACACGTATGTACATGTGAGAATGTGCCAGGCTAAGTGAGGATATGTTTAGAAACATCCTTATGTGCCAGGCATGTGACTTTGAAGTCATGAACTTTAGAGGAATGAAAAAGGATAAGCATCTGCATTTATGCAGGTATGTTAAGAAGAGAAATTATTTTGAACTAGAGGCCACGCCCTCTTAACTTCAGGGACTCAATACAGAGGTGGCAAAGGTCACTCAGTAACCGCTCCTGGAGCGTCACGCCTCCTAAGTGCAGTTCTCTGCTTTCTTGCACTTTAAAAGCAACATCAAGATATCTGCGTCGGGGCTGAAGAGTTTCTACCACTGGATCTACTTTCTAAGGAGCTGCGCTTGTCTCTATAGCGGAGTGATGTTAATGGAGTATTTCACACCATCACTAACCAAAATTTGAGAATTTTGTAAAAAGAAGATCAACTCATTGTCATAGTGTCCGTGTCTCATCTTGAACTTCTTCACCTAAAGTGCCAGAATAATTATCCTTTGGAAAACAAGACCCAGTAGCACGTGTTCCTGGGTGCTTAGTCACCAATCTATTTCAACATGACAAAGTTTGTAATTTGTCCAAGTGAACCCTCAGAAACAGGCTTGTGGCAGGAATATCAGTAAGCCGGCTTCATCCTGGGGAATCAAGATTTTCCTGCATACAAGCACATTATGACCATATTTTAGGCTGATTTTTTTTTTCTGATGGCATCGACAGTCTTCAATATTAGAGGACACTGGAAGCTAGATTTTGGAGAGAATGTGACATTTCTGTAATAAAAGTTTATTTTAGAAAATAACTGAGTCATTTCCTGAATGCATTTATTCTCAACTGCCAAGTGAGCTTTTCAGCTCAACAATTCCCCTCCTAAAAATATGCCCCATCTTCAACAATTAAACATTAGTCTATATGCATTTGGTTTGCATAGAACACAAACTAACATTAATTTCAGGGAAGTATTTATGAAGAACTTTTCAGACTACCAATATATATGTGGGTGTTTCGATAGTTCTTATATTCTTGAATAAAAGATATTTGTCATTCAAAATAGAAGAGACCCCAAAATCACATTAGGTGGCCGTGACTTCATACACTTCGACAGCCTGCTGGTGCCGAAGACCCAAGGACAGAAGCTCATGTGGGTGACAGGCTAGAACTTCCTCCCCTTCGTTTTCCTGGTTTTCTTTACTCCAGAAGCAAACACGCAAACCAGCGTGAAACCTGTGAATGCTAATATTTTGTCCCATTGTCCGTAAAATAATTTGATTTATCCTCTTTTGTGGAAAACGTTTGGGAGGCCAGTTAGTAATCTCATCCTCACGTCAATGAGGGAATTAAGGAGCTTAACCAGGCGGTGTGGCTCTCTCCCTCTGGACTTCCTTGCTGGATCCGTGTCTCTCCAGCACTCTCCTCAGTCCCTCTGGAGGTCGACATGGAAAGTAGGAAACTAGGACCTGTGTTCCCCCCTCTCTGAGCCCCACCCCCCTCAAATCCCCTCAGGGCCCTGCTCCATCCCCCACAGCAGGATTGCTCCCGCTTAGACTGGCAGCGCCTGGTTCTCACCCACGTCTCCAGGCACTGCCCAAACAACTGCTGCTGCGGCTGATGGCGCTCAGCCTCCCTCCTCCTGCGCGCTGAGCACACGTCCGAACTTCACAGCGGAGCTACTCTCACAGTGGAAATTTTCAAGCTCAGTCTTTTTCATCAAAATAAGTGGAACTCCATTCATCTTCTTCCTAAGGCTAAAAATAACTGTTCGCTCTGCCTTGAAAATACGTGTGGAATCTTCACCATCTCTTCCCACCTACTCTACAGCCAGCGTCCTCTGACTCATCCCTGGCCTGTGTCCGTAACTCCTCCCTCCTGCTGCAGAGCGGTGCTCCACCGTGTGTGTGCTTAGTCCTTTGCCTCCTGCAGCACCTTGGCCCTCTTAGTGTTCGGATTTGGGCTCTTAACAGAAGAAGCTGCTGTAAACGCGCGTGTACACATTTTCTTTTGTGAACATAGTGTCCAGTTTTCTGGACTACATGCCTGAGGACATGTGTGTCCAATTTCTGGGTTATCATCCAGTATCGCTGAGTCATATGAGATGCTCGTTCAGTCTCCCCACAGTCTGTCGAACTATTTTTCAAGGTGACAGTTATTTTACGTTTGTGCCATAAACACACAGAAGGTCCATTCTCTCTGAGTCTTCATCAGCCTTTCATCGTGTCATCCGTTTTTATTCTGGCCCTGCTGATAGTTACAGAACAATATTGTGTTCTTGATCTCTATTTCTCTGGTGGCCACTGATAGTGAACATATACCTGTGCACATATAATGTTTGTCACCTCTGTACTGTCTAGGGGAAGACTCTACTGAAGTCTTTGGCACATTGATAATTTTTTTATGGTCAATGTTTTTGAGAATTTTTATATAATATGGGTACCACTGTTAGATATGGGATTTCCACATATTTCTTCTAGGTCTGTAGCTCTTCTATCCTTTTCAATAGGACAGTCACAGTGCAACAATTTTAATTTTGTTGGAACTGATTTGCTGTTTTTTTCATGAGTTATACTTTCAGTGTCCAGTCTGAAAGTTCCTTGTTTAGTCCATAATCCTAAAGATTTTTGAATTATTTTTTCTGATAGTGTGATAAATTTATATTTTACATTTAAGTTCATGACTCATTCTGAGTTGAACTTTGTGTATGGTGGGAGGCTGAGGTTGAGGTGTTCTGGTTGCCTATAAATGTCTGATTGTTCCGGCACTGTCTGCTGAATGACTGTTCTTTGCTCCCCAAACAGCTTTCAGTCTGTTATCAAATGCAGTGGAGTTCTGTGACTCCATTGCTGGTTTCTATTTGCTGTTTCTTCCCGTTACTTCTCCTCCACCAACATCACATTGTTATTTATCAGGGTTTTTGTTTCGTTTCTTCACCAGTGCTTTATGATTTTCAGCACACTGATTCTATATATGCTTCTTTGTTTACCTACGTTTCATTTTCTTTTGCGTACCTTTAAGAGATGCCATGTTTTAAATGTGTTCTCATGTATTTATGATTTGTGCAAAGAATGTGGTTGATCTTTCTGCACTATCTTTGTATCCTGTAGAATTGATAAAATCACTGGTGTGTTCCAGAACTTTTCCCCGTAGATTCCTTGTAATTATATGTAGACAATCATGTTTATTTCAAATACGATCATTTTATTTCTTCCTTCCCAATCTGATTGCATTTTATTTATTTTTCTCACTTTAATGCAACATCTAAACTTCTCAGTGCTGTATTAAATAATGGCTACAGTAGTAGCCATTTACATTCAGCAAATTTACATTTTATTTTTTTCTCCACCACTGGACATGTTAATATAAAATAAGGTGTACTGCATTTAAAAAGACTTTAAATAGATCTGTTTCAGAAAAATTAACTGCAGTTTTGGGTTTTCTGGTTATTTACTTAATTACAGTCATAACTGACTCAATTCAGAGATCCAGAGAATGATTTTTACCCATCACAGAGTGAAGATGATGTTAAGATCTTACTGAGTTGCCCAAAGATGTTTAATTTCTGGAAGAAGCAGCACCCTCTAGTCTACGTGTCATACTCTCTTATTTTTAAGTTTCTTGAAAACAAGGACCTTGTCTTCTCCATCTCTCTGCTGGTACCACATGCACTACACCCTCCTTTACTGATCCCCACAATTCTCCCACGTAACGGCTGAGCTTTATTCTCTGTTCCTGGTCCCCTGCGAGAGTGGGCTAGTGGTATGCACAGAGAGATGAGAGGGGCCTTGGAGGAGAACTGTCACTGCTGCAGGCTGGGGACTGGAACCCTGGGGAATGCAGTTCAGTCCAAGCCCAGGCCCTCAGAACCGGAAAGCTTTGATGTGAGTCTCCATGGATTAAAAAGCTCAAAGATATCCAGGGGCCTGTTGACAGCAGTCCAGGAATCCAGACTCTAACCTCAATATGTTTTTTAAAACTTGTAAAAAGTAACCATAAAGCTTGTATTTGTTGTACAAGAAAAATAGCCCACAATTAATGTCAGGATATCTCAGGGATTGTCCCAGATCTTGAATGAATTTTTTTTCTGTCTGTCTGTCTCTCTCTCTCTCTCTATCTATCTATCTATGAATTTGCTACATACATTGCCACAGGACCTCTGGGTACCATTTTTATTGATGAAGAAATTAGTTTGAGAAATGAAGAAATCCAGCCTGTTTTAAAAGTACCATTCACTGACTCATTGATGACTGGCAGGGGGCATTCGGGAAGTGGCTGGCAGGACACGGAGTTTGTGGTCAGAGAATAGCATTGCCAACTGGCAGACACAGGCTTGAGCGTAGGGATTCAGCCTCTGACAACTGAAAATTTGGCTTGAACAACTGAGCTAGTCACAAACTCGGTTCAGAAAATAATAAGACTCCTCTTTAGTTTGGCATGGAAAATTGATTTTTAAGAATAAAGAAGATTAAATCTGATACAAAAAATGTATCATAATAATAATAATGTTCCAGAATAATGAAAATAAATAGATTAAACAGTGGCCCTGAAACCTATGAGACTTTGGCCAAATAACTTGATCTCTTTGTGCCTCAATTTTGGCATCTGTCAAGTGGGACAATGAAAATAATACCTATAGGAAGTGATTCATTTAAAGCTTTATATTTGGGCTTCTATTAAGGAATTAGCTGAATGTGTAGCAGTGAAATCTTGCGAGTGGATCTGTACACTGGACTCTGAATCCTAGCCACGAGACCACCAGGGACCCACCTCAGTACACTGGGCTCTGAGCTGACCCGGGAACTAAGGTCCCACTGTCTGCATCTGGGCAGTGACACCTTTGCATAGCAGCTGTGCCAAATTTGTCTGGTTCTTTCATCCCTAAGGCTTCTGTAACATGGCAGCAACCATGGCCCCAACATCATAAGGCGATGGCAGTGTTCAATGGAACACCCCACATACTATGCCAGAGCGATGCCTGGCATATAGTGAGCTCCTAGCAACTGTAAATGTCCTTACTATCTGTGTTGCTTGCAGGCAGAGGAGGAGAAGTGAGAGAGATGTCCAGAGTACTCAGTCCAGAGCTGCAAGCACCGGCACTGGGCTTCATCAGTGGGGCCACACAGACCGTGATGGTCTGGGAGGTCTGTACAGCCTTTACTTCAGAAAACTGGGTAATCACACTAGCATCTTTGAGATGTCAGGAAAGAATGCCTCTTACTTGCAAGACAGGTAATGAAATCCCACTGAAGTCACTGAAGATAAGAACCAGAGTCTCCAGTTTATCTCTGTGCTTAGGAGATGAACTTTCCTTTTAAGTAAGAAATCTGCTCTGTGCAAAAGAACTTTTGACCTGCAGTGGATAAGCAGCTGTTGTAAAGATGGCTGTGTGAACTGCAGAGAAATTATTGGTTGTTTTATGACAACCAAGTCAAACGTTATGACGTCACAGTGCGTCAGTAGACACTTCCTGGCAGAGCCTCCAGCCGCCGAGTGGACAGAGTCTCACATCTTGGTCCCAGTCTTTCAGCCAGTTCCTCAAGGTGCTTGAGCTGCCAGCAGACTGAGGAGGCCAACTCAGAAGGACAGAGGTCCAAAAACAACAAAGAGAGCAGCACAGTGCAGACACCTTTCCACCAGGCAACACACACTTTTAAAATTGCTCTTGGTTCAGTCAGCTTTAAGGCAATAAGGAACAAGCATGTATATTCCATGTGAGAAGTGCTTCTCAATTCGCCGGAGAAGTGTGTTTATGGTTGAGCCACATCACTACATTAAACAAGGAAGAGATAGGATCGTTCAGAAGCAGGCATCCCCCAGCTCTTCCAGGGACTGTCTTCATAGAGACCTGCAAAGTTTTCCCCCTTGAAAATATCATTTTTTTCTACACCAAGGTTATTTAGACTAGGGCAAGAATTTATACAAAAAATCACAGATTTTGGAGTTCATACACTGATGGGTGTATGAACTTTTTAAAATCCTGTACCAATGTCTCTAGAGAGTATCAGTATTGTCACCATTCACACTCGAGAGCAAACTTCTCACTGAGTTTTCACTCTTCTCCAACTGGGTATTTGACCTTCAGGAGAATGGAATTTCAAAGGCAAGGTTCAAATTTCAATTAAAACCAAGTTAAATTAAGAACTAAAGGGGCCTGAAGGGGTTTGGGCTTCAATTAGGAATTTTAGTCCTCTGTCAGGAAGTCACTTGGGGGAGCAGAGAGATGACACTGAGAAGAGCAGAGATGGAATCAATTTAGTTTACAATCGTACTGGAATTTTCAGAAGTGCGTAGTGCCTTCCAAAACCCTCCCTGTAATCCAGAGGCTGTTGTGTATAACGCTTGAAACACTTGCTGCCGTCCACGCTGGTTCCTTAGTGTAGGGAGAAGGGAGCCCGGGCTGTCGCTCAGTTGTGCGGTGTCTGCCTGCAGAGTGCAAGGTCCTGAGTTCGATCTCCAGCACTGGAAACACATACGCGCGCACGCACATGCACACACACACACACACACACACACACACACACACACACACAGCAGGGCGAATGTTCTGGCTGTGCAGTGCTCAGAGCCCTGAGGCAGACCCAAGAGCAGCTCTTTGCTCCGAGAGCACAAAGGGTCCTCCGAGGTACTTCCGTCTAAAATTGTTCTCTTCCTTCTGCCATCCTTCCCCTGGCGTGGTATAGTGGATTCTATTTGCAATTTAAAGTTGTTCTGAGCAAAAGAGGAAAACTGAAAGCAAAAGTCGGTGCGAATTTTACAATTCGTCTTTACGCGGTCAGTGCGAATACATGCGGAGTGCAAGGCCCGCGTGACCCCTTTGCCGGAGTGTGCACGTGTGCGGCGTCCCAGCAGCAGACAGCGGGCGCGCCACAGGACTGAGCCGCTTCCGTGTCCCCTCGGAACACGTCGGTGTCCTGCCAGTGTCCCCCTCTTTGGCTTACTGAGGAGAACGGAAGAACTCTGGGAAAAGGAAGCATGGAGCTCTTTCTTCCTTTCTCGCTTGCTCTTTTCAGTGTTGTCATCAAGCTCGGTGTTTGCTAACACAGGGAAAGAGCGCGTGGAAGAAAGGTCTGCGCCCCTCAGAACACCACAGCCTTCCTGCTGGGGTTGGAGTGAGCGCCATTTCGGTGACCCCGGACGTGTTGGGGCCGGCAGAATCTCACCGAACTCTCACAAACTATGTGTCCCCCAGGATTCACCGTCACGCCCCCTCCCTGGCCAAGGCCACAGGAAAGAGCAGCGGACAGGACATTTGTAGTGGGCAGACACGCCCTGCTCCCCCATGCCTCACTCCAGAACACTGGCTGCGTGAAACAAGGCCTCCCAGCGCCCCGCTGCACACCCAACAAGCAGCCTGGCCAGAAGGTTTTTTACAGAGACGCGGAATCACTTAGCAAAGGGTCTGCACAGACCGGAAGCTGCTGAGCCCTTTTCTGTGACGTGCTCTAACTCTGTCTCCGGCAGGTGGGAAGTCACAGGATAAGTGCCGTGCTCTTTCTGGAGTTTATTTTATTCCTAGAACTGAAGGGTCAGGGGACCAGCAGGCAGATAGATGGCTTTATTGGCCTCAAGCAAGCACAAGGTGGTGTGGACTTCTGTGTAAAATCAAAGTCGAATTTTAAAATAAAGTGAGATATTCAAGACATGATTGTGCTTTTTAGGCAAAAGAAGTATTTGAGTGAAAAACCGGCAGGAAGCTAGTTGTACTGTAGGACAGCCACCCCACGCAGGAGGGGCCTGGGCTGCGGTCCTGCCTAAGCCGCTGGCTGACCGTGACGTCTGGCCACTTCCCTGTCCAGTCCCAAGTCTCCACTGGAGACGGCTTCTACCTTAAGACATGTTCAACTGATGAGGCATTATCCACCCAGAACCGGCTTAGCAGAAGTGATGGAGCCCCAGACACCCCTGAGAACCCCGTGCCCTCCCTCCTCTGGGCAAGTGTGCATGCTTTGGCCCTCTTCCTTCTCCCGCCGGGCTGAGGGGTCCCCTTTCCCCTGTGTCTGCATCTTCTTCAACCCAAAAGACTATAGGTATTCCTGAATAACACAGGCATAAGTCTCAGAAGATAAAACCAAAAAGTGAGATATACATCCAAAAGAAAAAAAAAAAAATCCAAGGATGTTGAGCGACTGCCTGTCGTTTTCCTGGATTTTTTCCGCTCTTTTTTTTCACATTTTTTTCCCCTTAAACACTTTAGCCTTTGTCTAATCCAAACTTTACCCCTCCACTTGAAAGCTCTATAGTTTGATTTACTGAGTACTATTAATATTTTTTTAGTCAGGGAATTATTTTCCATATAATTTAAAAGGAACTGCCAGAATGTAAGAATATAGCTTTTATAATGTCTTGCAGAAAAACTGATGTTTTTCTAAAAAAGGTAGACTCAACCTCATAACGTATTCAATAGGAGGCTAAATTTTTCAAAGTAAATGCAGAAACAAAATTAAACTATGCTGAGTTCTTTTTATGCACCAAGTACTATACTTTGCCTATATTGTTTTGCGTGTCCCCTCAAAATCATCTATGGTAGATTAAAAAATAAGAATACTACCAGTTGTCTGCTACCAGAGAGTGTTTAATGCAAAGCCAGCCAGGCCTCTCCAGTGTGGCATGTCCAGCCAGCTACCTGACAAGTCTTCTCGGTGCGGATGTCCCAAAATCAATATGGCCAGACTGAACTCAGCCACTCTCCTCAAGAGCTGCTGCAGCCAGCTTTCAGGCTTTCAAGCCTAAAGTGTTGGCAAGGTGTCTGTCTTGGGACCGTCCTCAGCCTCTTCCTTTCTCAGGCTGCCACCCAGGCCGTCAGGACTCCTTGTCCTTTCTTGGTTCGCGTGAGTCCAGCTTGGATCCAGCTGCTGCCCACCGAGGCCGAGTCACTTCCTGGCCTGGGAGTGACCTCCCTGTGGCAGCACAGTGCTGGGAATGTGTGCAGGGTGAGGGGCCACAGGATGAGACAGGGAACCAAAGCCTTCCCACGGGAACCAACAAGGAGCTCAGGGAACCACATGCATGACTTTTGAGGTTGGTCCCCTGCGAGACCCAAGGAGCCTCCATGGGGATCCACCTGTTAGAGGCCCCACCATTCCTTACTGAAGGGCACTAAGACCAGTCTGTGTCTTATTTATTTCTCCTGACATGATGACCTCCGGGGTACCCATTTCCTACAAATGACTCAAGTTTCTCTTTGTGGCAGCGTAGTACTCCACGGGGCATAAACATCACATTTTCTTTGTCCACTCATCTGTTGTTGGACATGTTGTCCACTTTTAGTATTTAGCTGTTATGAATTATGCTGCTAGAAACATGGGAATCAGAGAAAGGCAAATCAAAACAACACTAAGATTTTATCTCACTTCAGAAAAACAATGGCTATCATCAAGAAATCAAGTAACAGCTGGCGGTGAGTCTGCAGAGAGAAAGGAGCCCTTCTGCACTGTTGGAAGGAGTGTAAACTAGTACAACTACCATGGAAAGCAGAGTCCTCAAAAAACTAAAATTAGCAATTCCATTTCATACAGCTACTGCTCTTCTGTCTCTTCCCAGAAGAGTTAAAGACATGGTATCGCAGTGACAAATGCACACCGTGTTGTGAGGACTCTGCCCTCTGATCTCAGAGTTATGTCACGAAGCAGCAAATAGCTTAGTGAAATCTCTTGCCTGGTCTCAAGTTCCTCCACTGCCTAATGAGGGCATCGAACAAGAATTAATAGGCTTCCAACCTGCTTGATCAGGAGAATTATCTGGCAGCTTTTTCAAAATACAAGTTCTCCTGATAAACCCATGAGTATTCTGATTTGAAAGCTCTTACACAGAAAGGCTCAGGGCACCAGGGCTGGAGTCCCAGCTACTCAGAGGCTGAAGAGGGAGAACAGCTTGAGCCCAGCACTTCACAGCCAGCCTGTCTCAAAAAATGTATTGTCAAATATGTTGTATGCCTGCATTCAAGTACCACAGCTGAGCCTAACATTTTGTAAAGTTAATATGCATTAATATATATTAAAATTTTTGCATAATCTTCCTAGTCTGTTTCTTCAGAAAAATGAACACTAGTATAAAATAGTTTCTCATTAAGTATTTATGAATGAATACGTGATCAGTTCTTTGCATTTGCAAAATTAACAATGGCTCATTCTCTCTTGAGTAACTTAGTCCTCATGTATTCCATATGGGGAAGACACTCCTTTCAGGCTTTGTCAACTTTACTGTAACTTTGAGAATACTTAATAGAATAATCATATAAATGTAAGCTCATAATCTTTATAACTGAAAACTTTTGATAATGAAGAAACACACTTTTATCTTCTACATCACGACTGAGAAGTATGGGTATGTATACTATCCCAGGCGCACACTGATAAGTTCTGGGCAAATAAGTGCTGCTGGGTTACTGCTTTCCTTGCATTTCACCACCTTTAGTCTTTAACACCCATCAGCTCTACCAGGCTGGAGACAGTGCTTTATGCAGTCCTGCAGGGAACTTTGCTGGCCTTGAACTTTCTGAGAAATGAAAGACCTGAGTTTCTGTAGCACTGGCCTCATGATCAGAGGACCTGGGCTGTGGTCCTGCCTATGTCAAGCTGTCGCGTCCTATTCCAAGGGCTACTCATCTGGCCGTGAACCACGGGCGGGGGTCATCACGTGGAGACGAAATGGTGGAGAAGCCTTTATTGCCAACGCTCTCAGCACTTATATACAGCCCCACTTCCTTGTTCTCAACTGCCCCAAACCAGTCTTATAGGGGGCAGTCTCTGTCTCTGTTTTCCCTTAATCACTGCGGCCCGGAGGGGCCCACTGTGTATGTGCCGCCTTGCACCTCCTTTATGCAGCCAGCGTTGTTTAGCCCCAGGGGACCCCACATCAAGCAACTATGTTCAATCAATGAAGCAATGCCATTTCTTCTGGCCTCAAACTCTTTGACCACATACGTGCTCTCCTTGTCTCCCAAAAAGATTGTTTACATGCCACCAAGGTCCACAAAATTCCATTGCTTAAAAAGAAATACTGGGAAGCTGAGGCAGGAGGATCACAAGTTTCAGCCCAGCCTGAGCAATTACCCTGTTTCATAATAAAAACAAAAACTTAAAAGGGCTGAAGATGAAACTCAGTGAAAAGGCCTTGGATTCCATCCCCACTATCAAGGAGGAAAATCACCAGATCATGTGTATATGTGACGCAAGTTCTCTATTTTGTGATCTTTCAAAAGGAAAAATCATTCTGAACATACAGCATATGATGTGTTCCAAAGTACTTATCTCATTCACAAGTGCGGGTCCAGTCATTTGAGGTACATTGTCTCTTTCCAAAGAAAGCATCATTAATTGCTAGGAATGGATATTTGACTCAGATATCAGCGAATATATAGCAGCCCAGACAGGAGTGCTGTGCCATGACTAGATCCTCCTGTGATACCAAGAGAACCACCCTGGGAAGGATAATAGTTCTCTAGTTGCAGTATAGATGAAGCAAATAGTCAACATGGAAAGAATACAACGTTGTGTGTGTGCTGTATCTCACAAAACCAGTTAGCCAATGGTTACATTGTGTTGCCTTCCTAAGACAATATGTGATAGAAAAAACTTATTAGAAAAAAATTGCAGAGCATCAAACCTATTTATTACCCTGACATAACTGCTTCGTTTTTGTGGTTCATTCTATTTTTTGAGAGGCGATAAAATGTAAAATTGGCGTCATGCAGAAACACTACCATGTAAATATCCCATGAAGACTTCGTCTCCCATCAGCAGGTTTAGTGGCTGCCAATAGGGTTCTTAGGAGACCGTTCTTAGTGTCTTTTGGTTCCAGATCAGTCTTCACATCTAATTATTTCTTGGTTTTCTCTCAGAACAATTGAACATTACATACCAAGAGTGACATCGGGTTAAAAAAAATTCTGCCATCTGGATCTTTCCCTGTCTCGGAAGCCAGAAAAATGGAAAACTGATCATCAAAGGTAAAGGTAAAACTTACATTTCCCCCTTAAATAATGCATTTCTACAGTTGCGTGTTCAGCTGTCTATTGGAAACATTTTTAATAGTGTAGTCTATTGGAACAAAAATATTTCTGACTTGTACTTCCAGGCTGTTGAGCTTAAAAGCTGTGTGTTTTATTTTTGGCTCTTAGTTACTTGCAAAGAATTGGAACCAGCACAGTTTAATGTTTGATCTTTGTTCTTGGTGTTGATATAGAATAATATATCAGGCCAGTGTCACTTTCCTGAATGTGTGGACCAAAATATTATACATTAGGTTGAAGGTGGGGTCATGAGGTAGATGGCATAGTACCATTGTTTCTTGGCATGTTGTACAGGTTACATGGATCAGCACACCGTACTCATCATGGCCTCAATGTGCCACAGAGTCAGTGGAAACACCTCCATCCGTGCTATGATCTCCACTCCTTTCATTTCATTCTGTGACATTTCTTTGGGGGAAGAATGATGCATAAATCAGGCATGGTGCATCAGTGATGCCAGGTCAGAAAGAAATCACTGCGGCTAAGCACATTAATACATTGTTGCTCTTCTTGGGCTTTTTGCCCAATGAAACAATGACTTGGATACAGAAACGTCCTGCACAGATGATCCCAAGCATCGAGAGCTGTAGCAGGAAGAGTGAGTTGGGGAGAGGCACAGATCAAAATACAGACCAATCTATGAGTCTCCCCCGTAGATAACCCAAAGATTTCCTAAGGGGGAGCATGGATACCTTCTGGGATTTCTGCCTGAGGCAAGAGGCTACCCACTATTTCATTCCCTTTGGTTGTGCATTGACTCCAAGGGCATGGACCCTCTGCAAGTTTAGATTATCCTTGTGCTGCATCCAACAGAAAGACACTCAGCTGTCCCCTGGTGTGGTCACTCTAGGGGAAAGAGAAGCGAAGTAGGCACAGAATTGACCCCCTACAGCTGTGACGAAAATCCCAGGTCAGTTCAGGAGCCGTGATGGAGGGTCCTCTTACTTGATGTAACATTTTCTTCTTAAGTGGAACATCTCTGAAAAAGGTGCTTTGTGTTTTAGTTATATCCAAGCATCATGGAAATAACATGACTGGTTTAAAACCCATCAGTAAACTTTCTATATTCAGAATGAGACATACAGCTTGGCCCAAAAGTGTACATAAGTAATCATACAAGATTCAAGCTTTGATGCATATTTTGTAGTAGTTGGTGATGATATAACATTTGGTTATAACTGTATTTATTAATCTATGTATATGGTTTCATATACAAACAAGTGTCTATAGATACACAACAAATATTATTACTGCATTGTGTTATTGTTTCTTTTTGAAAACAACTGGATAAGCAGAGGCATTATTTGTGTGAAAAGCGGTTCTGAAATTTTGCATAGTAGGGCACAGTGCCAGATGGATTGGTAAGCTAGAAAAATAAATATTGCACCTTCAAATGAATCAAGGTTGATGTTTTTCTTTTTTAAATGTGAGAACCTTAAATAGAT
Organism: Petromus typicus; assembly: GCA_004026965.1. Taxonomy (NCBI): domain Eukaryota; kingdom Metazoa; phylum Chordata; class Mammalia; order Rodentia; family Petromuridae; genus Petromus; species Petromus typicus. The sequence goes on from PVIR01005324.1 coordinate 14,169, forward strand.
AAAAATACAGCTGGGCCAAAGTAGTCATTGTGTTGTGACTGGGGTTACATATTCACAAGAAGAGTGTAATTGGTGGCCCCTGAGGAACGTATGTTAAAAGTGCAACAGACAGACACTAAGAAGCATCTGCAGAAGCATGCATCAGCCAGGAACCTCCTAGCGCACTGCGGAGAATGGGCGGGCAAGAGAGAAAGGGCGGTAGGACGTGTACGGCAGGGGAACCAGGGAGGTCGTGGCAGATAGCAAGGCAGAAATACCCCCAAAATCGACTAAATCAAAGCGTGGTATGAAGAGAATCCCATGACAGGAGAGAGGTGTTTCTCAGAATAAACCACGGCCTGAGCACAGGATGCAAACAGGGAACAACCTCACTTGAGGCATCGCAGAGTCTTGAATCATCAAAGGATTATTTACTCTTTCTTCTCTCTTGGACAATGCAATTACCTCCTGCTGATTTCCTGCTCTACGGTTTCCCCCGGATCACAGTCTTCCTAACAACACCTCCTATCATATCAGCTTTGTGCTCGGAAATATTCTTGAGTTTACCAGTTCATCATCGTCCAAACTCCTTAGCCAGAAACTGAAAGGAAAGCCTGCTGCTCTGAGATAGCTTGTTGCTTCACTTACCAGTGGTTGGCACCACTGTCTAGAAAATGTGATTTTTTAGCAAGCTTTCAATTGCTCTAATAGGTTTGTGATGCTCAGATATGTTATCATAGAATGAAGCCCAGGAATTTTCAATCTTAGTGGGTTTGCTGTGGAACGGGGCCTACTGACCTACAGACCATCATTGAAGAACCACTCTGTAAACCAGCACCTCCACAACAGGATAGCACTGAGATGCGTGTATTACAGTTTGAGTCAGAAGAGATAGAAAAAAAGAATTTCCTGACCTTTGTGGGAGGTGTGTCATTTAAAAACAGGACTTGACTTTATGGTCAAATATCATCTTAAATCACAAACATCAACAGTGAGCTTTTATGTCTCTTATTGTGTTACAGACTTTGGAGACTCATAAATATGTGTTGGATGGACAGCTGAATATAATGGAAAGATGGATGGATGGATAGATGGATGAGTGGGTGGTCGGTTGGGTGTGTGGATGCAGAACATGTTTAGCAACCAAGAATTGCTTTCAATTTTAACTCCCAACAGAGAAACTTCTCCAAAATGTGACAAAGAAAAAGACTTTCTTGGGCCGGGGATATAGCTCAGTGGTTCCGGCGCCTGTCTTGCAAGCGCAAGGACCCGGCTTCGATCCCCAGTAACCACATACAATACTGGGTGTGGAGACTCACGCCCAGCAGCAACCAGTACCACGTACCACAGTGCCAGGCGTGGTTGCTCACGCCTGTAATCCCAGCACTCAGGAGGCAGAGGCAGGAGGATTGCTGTGATGTGAGTTGGAGGCTGAGCTCGGGGCCAGCCTGAACTACAAAGCGAGACCCTGTCTCAAAAAACCTTAAAAAAAAAAAAACAAAGACTTTCTTTCACAAAGCAAGTTCCTCTAAGACTACACTTGATCAATAACATATTAGGTGAATGAACTATATCTATTTTAAGTATCAATAGTACTGTGCTATTTAATAAGCACAGTTTTCACAAAAGAAATGTTGATATTTGACTAACTACAGTACGGGAAATGTCATTTTTCTCAAGACAAATTGTACATTTTACTATATAAAAGAGCACTGGATATGTTACAGCAGTAAATCACATCAATTTAATAAATTTCTTTGCAAATATTTCTTCCTTGAGTTTAAATTTTGCAGCTGCAGCATAATTTGAATATTTATTCACGCTTAAGACAATTGTTCTAGCTGATTTCTTCCTCTCTCACATTCAGATGTGTTCACGTAACCATGTTGCATATTCTCCCACTTTCTGCATCTTTTATCTACACTCCTAATCCCATGATTGGCTTGATAAATTTATCCTACTTTTCTTGCTAAAATAACTGTTCCTGCTTTTCTACATACTCTGGTTTATTCCAGAAATTAGGCTCAATGCCTACTTTTAGAGCTCAGTGTGAAATTTATTTTGTATGTTTTTAAACCAAGTTCCCACATACTTTTTCTGTTATGAATTCTGTTGTGGGGTTGATTTCAAAATGCATCTATGCAAAAACTGATAATTATGTATTAAGATAAATAATTACAATGGATAATTAATATGAAAGTGTAACATTTTGTTTGTAAAAAGTATTTCATAATTTATCTTAATAGCACAAGATTTAAACTTTCATTTTGTTTTGATAGCATACCTAATGCCAGTCGTTAAATACAGGCTTTGAAATCCTAGTTCCAACGTTGTTATTCCTTGATGCATGAACTTGCTTGAGCCTCTTGGCCTTGGTTACTGCAGTAAGAAAAGATACACGACTCCTGAGGTTTGTACCAGGAATTTATTTTGCAACCTTGGGTACAGGTCCTATAAAATGCTTCCTAAAGTCAGGCTTTGAAGTATGAGTGAGTATAATCGGTCAGCTAGTACATGCTTGAAAGTAGGGTTGGTAGGGTAGGGTTCTGGATGCAGAAATATTTGAGTTCACTGCCTAGCTTTTGCCTTATTAAATGAGTAAGCTGAGAGAATGGAAAAAACTGTTCCATCGATTTGAGCAACTCTGGAAAATAGGAGTAAGGTTTTATTACTATGTGCAAGATGCCTTTAAAGACCAGAAATGATGCATAAAAATGTCTAATCCTTGGTAGTAGCTGCCAGTACATGATTCTACTAACCTTTTCAGGTATCCCAGCTGAACAGAGACCTAACCAAGATTTTAGAGGTCAGTGGGCATTATTCTTCTTCAGTACAATTCTACAAGGCTTGGAAATTTTGACTTAAGACCCTAAAACACAGTTTAGAAAGTACATCCACAACTTAGTCATCCGTGTCTTGGTTTGTCTTGATTAAAAGACCACATACTCTTGATTGTATTTGTCTAAAACTATTCTCTTTTTATTTCCTTGGTCTCCAAAAATTTTTCCTCATAGCCCACTGGCATGACACAACCTTGTACCTAGAGGTGACATTTTGATCAATAGAAAATTCATATTCATTTTCTTCCCATTTTATGTTTTTGAGGTTGAATTGTTATTTCAATATGGGTTAATCTCAGTAGTTTGTCACCAGAAATCCATGGCTACTGCTTATTAGATTATCAGCAGAGTTTTGACATGTAGCTTCATTAATCTTAGCAAAGGCTTCTATCGTTTTTACTTTTTCTGTTTAAATATTCTATGAATCTGCTATAAGTTAATGCATTTTGAGATAAATCTTAGTATTTTATTTGCTCTCCTTTCTATGTCAGAAATAATTCAGAAACTGAGGACTTCTCATGCCATTTGAGTATCTTGATTTCAGACAGCTATATGATAACTAAGGTCTAATTGTGGAATGTTGTGTTTATTTATCATGTCTCAGAGACATATCACTATCAAGACAAAAATCATACTGATGAGGCTGGCCCAAACCTCGTGAGATAAATATAGACAAGAAGGCGGACAGATACGGCCTGTTCTGTAGAGGTAGCACCAGCAGGGGTGAGGATAACAGGGTTTATTTGGATGACTCGATTACTCACAATAGTACAGTTTTTCCCACATACACCAATTATTACTGATATTGACATTTTATGACATGAACTATTAAGTGGTTTCTATAAGGCATGCAAATATTTTGGATGATAGAATAGTTTAATTTTTGAAATAGCCCATAATGGCACTTAATGAAACTAGCAGTTTTGAGTATTGGTCTATGCTAAGAACTGTCTAAGACTAGCTTCTGCTGTGTCATCAGAGGATTCAGATTGACAAGAATTGTAGGAGTAACAAGGAAGGAAACGGAAGTTGGCTTGTTTCATTGTTGCTTTTTTCTCAACATGTGATGGAATTTTTGCCTAAACTATCTTGTTCATTGAAAACTGAGGTGAGTGAAGAGTGAGACTGTGTTAAACAAGAGCACCGATGCTAGGATTCCTTTACCTGTCCAATTTAATCTAGCAGTCAAAGATATAAATCTGACAAAGTAGTCACAGTGATACACAGTGCCATCTCTTGGCACTGCAGATATTTGGGGCCTTGGTTGTCATTTCTTTATGATCAAGAGCATAACAGAAAATGTGCATTACCTACTGACATGTATGAAAAGTATTGTTTTAAGCACTTCCCTTGAGCTATCCCTACAGCCCTGTGTAAAATTTCTGTACAAGCACAGGGACAAACTGACAAATCTGCTGTCACCAGAACAGAGCTCAAGATATTCTTCTCCAATCCATGGTAGAAGAAATTCACAGGAAAAAAGCTCATAGAAGGTACAGATGATACAAATAACATAGTAACAAGCTCCATATTGTGGTCAAACAGACTTTTTCACTCAACAGTCAGAGAATACCAGTTCTCACATGCACATACAGTTTTTAAAAATGACATATGAAGCTATAAATCAAGTCTGAAACATGTTTTCCATTTCACGAGGAAGAAACTGAGGTCCAGAGAGATCACTAACTTGCCAGAGAATACAGAGTTGGCAGGTTCAGGGCAAGACCCACATCTAGTTGACCAGAGGAGCCAGGGGACCGCCACGGCGTTACTTGTGCTCCCGGGCGACAGGCAGAGAGATGGACTCGGTGTATATGTTAGGAGACTCTCCAGGTGAAACTCAGCGTACTAAATTGTGTCTTGAAATAAAGATGGTGCCAGGTTGAGACTGACTGGTTGGTAATAGGTCACCTATGATGCTAGACTTAGAAAGAATTCATTGAAACCATAATAGTGCACTTGAGCAGTCTCACAACACCCAGACAGCCACAGCAGAGGAAGGAGGATCCTGCATCACTCACCACAGACTGTGTCCTGAGAAGTGTTTGTCCCGGGAACAGTGTGGACGAGACTTCGGCATAGTCAGGTGGCTGGGAGTCTTCAGGTGACAGAGTCTTAGGAGCTTGCCGGCAAGTGTGCAAGCTGACACAACCGGGATGTTGCACACTCGAGACTGGTCTGAGTTACCTTTAAAGTCGTTCCCCTAGGCAGATGAGGCCTGGATTACTGACCATGTTAGGGCCGATATGGTAATGGGGCAACGTCCACTGGTATTTCATGGTTGTATCAAATTCGGGGTTTTTTGAAGCTGAACCCACAGCCACCCCTCTGGTCTTCTCCCTTTTCCTTTTTTTTTTTTTTTAATTTATTTATTTATTTTTTTGAGACAGGGTCTCGCTTTGTGGTTCAGGCTGGCCCTGAGCTCAGCCTCAAACTCACATTACAGCAATCCTTCTGCCTCTGCCTCCCGAGTGCTGGGATTACAGGCATGAGCCACCACGCCCGGCACTGTGGTCTGTGGTACTGGTTGCTGCTGGGGTGAGTCTCCACACCCACTATTGTATGTGGTTACACCGGGGATCGAACCCCGGCCTTTGCGCTTGCAAGACAGGTGCCGGAACCACTGAGCTAAATCCCTGGCCCTCTTCTCCCTTTTTCTTGTGTCCTCTATCTCAGCCTGTGACTATCTCTCCACCCACCCAAGTGCTTAAATTAGAAACCTCAGAATTGTTTATGAAATTTCCCTTGCTTCCCACCTTTCGTAAATTTGAAAGAATTTCTTGAATAAAGTACCGTGTTAACCATCTAATATTTTAATGCCCACTTCTTCATATAATTATGGAGCGAGTTTGGAGGTCAAACGTAACACCCTACTGATGTTTTCTAATGTGTTTTTGTTTCTGGTTACACTATCCCTCTCCTGTATAAAGCTTGGAATGGTTTTTGCATTTCATTCATAGTGATGTTGGTAAGTAGAAGGCCCACTATAAAGACTACGTATCTTGCCTCTCTGTGATAGTTTGACATATATTACTGTTCTGGGCACACCTACCAGCTCTCTGCCGAGCTACCCCCTCAATTATGCCCCTTAGTGGAGGGATCTCTTACTCGGAAAGGCAGCTTTCCTAGTCAGAGACTTCTTGGGTCTTAAGGAATAAGAAACTCAATAGTTCAACCTGTGACTTTCAGTGGGGCAGAATAGGGCATGTATTTAACCTCCTTTGGGGAATCAGGAAACTCTAAATGTTAAATATAAGAAAATATTTTATCAGGAACACAAAGAAAGTATCACATTTTGAGCCACTTTTATTTAAGAAATAATATTGTAAGTTAGCATGTGTATTAGTATTGAAATCATTTTTCACTCACACCTGTTTCCAGGCGTAGAAAGTGCTGCACAGGTAGAGTATGGGAAAGGATTCTTGAGCAGGTAAACTGCATCCTACTAAGATAGAGAAAATAAGAGGAAGCCTGCTCCCAGCATCCTACCCCAGGAGACAGGGAACAAGCGAGAACACCGCATGGCTCAAGCCCCAGGGGAGACCCTGACCGGGTGTACAGAGGGTAAAAGAACTAGCTGGGAAGGGCGCAGAGAGACAGGGCCCGGGTGCTTCTGGTGTGGAGGCTAAAAGGGAAGTTTCAGGATTCAGACAAGGAAATTCAATTAACATATTGATGTCATGATTTTAAATTTAGAAACTTCTGACTTTCAGATATGACATCTCTCTTAAGTTTGCACAACTCCTAAGTTGTGAGGTGACCCGTTCAGTCCTCCTGTCTCACTTCTCCGACATCACTTTTTAGCAGGGCCTCATTTTCCTGTCCTCTGACTCAGCTCACGTGAGCCTCATTTCCCCCACTTCTCCAGCCTTCACTAGGCCTTGTCATTTCTCTGGTGCTTTCAGATCCCTCCCTCCTGACTGCCCCTTGGCTCCCTATCACCCCGTGCAGCCCCACCTCGGGTCTCTGCTGCTGCCGGTGCTGGCATTTTTTAGACATTTAATGGACACACAGAAACATACAAGTCTTACGTTTAAATGGAGAGCCAGGTTGCATTTCATACATATACGCAGGGCATAATGCTTAAACCAGGCTAAGCATCTATTCCTTCAAATCTCTATTATTTCCTTGTGATGCAGAGTTTCAAAGTTCTTTCCTCCAGCTTTTTGAAATACATGATATATAATTGTTATCTAGAGGCATATTGTGCCATAGTACCCAGTGCGTCTTGGTCCTGTTTAGATCTACAGCCTTCCTTCCACCCACCCTCAAGATTTACTTTGTGTATTAAATACCTGTTGAATCTTAGGTACCAGTCACTAAGCTAAGTGTGCTGTCTCACATAATCTGTTTGCACCTAGTGTACTACTTCTGGAATGCCCATAACAATAGAACATAATAACATTTCTCCACTTCAAATGCTTGTTCCTTGAATTTTTCTAGGAAACATATAGAAATCTGGTGCAAGAATTCAAACATTGCAGTCTTTGGCATAAATGGGTTAATTCATATAAAACAGTTTGCATGCCATTGTTACTGCTACTTTGTAAAAGAGTACATTGGTCTTTTGAGATTTTTTAATAACTAACTGAGGCTGCAGTGCCTAAGTGGAGGAGAAGGGCGAGTCTCCGGATTTCTCTCCAAATTGTGCCTGAGATCTTTTGTGTCACCAGTGCCTGCGACCTAATAAGTGCTCAGCAAATGTGCACTGGTTACTTTCTTCCGGCTATCCCTTTCATTAAACAGATTAATTGTTCCTGAATAACAGGAATTAAGCTTTCTATATCTTTGTAGGCTTCCTAATACCCACTAATATGTATCGCACAAAGCGAATAAAAGTACTTGACTTATTTATCCTAACAGGTTTTCATTTTATGTTGTTTTCTTTCTCATTTTCAATGCAAGATACAGTCAAAAATGTATAGCAGAGTAGAATTTCAAGTAGGTTCTTTTTTTTGCCATAAATCAATAGAGCACCAAGTTTCTGTGGAGGACTATTTCTGTCCTAAACTTGCATGATGCTTAAACAGGAGCTAATTACTGTACCTAGTAATGTGAAGGCAGAGGTGGAAATAGTGTCGGCATTTAGTGAAATCTACTATTACAGGCACTGCATCTCATTTTGTTATTATGATACTCTGTGTGGTGCACTGCCTTCACCCCACTATATGAATGAGGGAGGAAGTTTAGGTAATTCCTTCAAGGTCACACAGTGAGGACCGGGCAGAGCTCACATTTTCACCCTGGAGCCTTATCTTAAGGTTTATGGAGACTCAATCAATTAAGCAGAATTTTCTACACCAGGCAAGCTTGGCAGCTTCAAAAGCTGATCAGTGGAAGATGACACCATGTTGGTGCTGGGCCAGCATGTTTGCTGGATGATAGGTAAAGTGATTCGTGCTTTAATAGAAGTTGAGTAACTCAGTGAAAATAAGTGAATTTCCTAAAGCTCCCTTTTGTTGTTTTTAGTTTTTTGAGACAGGGTCTCACTTTGTGGTTCAGGCTGGCCCTGAGCTCAGCCTCCAACTCACATCACAGCAATCCTCCTGCCTCTGCCTCCCGAGTGCTGGGATGACAGGCGTGAGCCACCACGCCCGGCACTGTGGTCTGTGGTACTGATTGCTGCTGGACGTGAGTATTGTTGTATGTGGTTACCAGGGATCGAACCCAGGCCCTTGAGCTTGCAAGACAGGCACTGGAACCACTGAGCTAAATCCCTGGCCTTAAAGCTCCCATTTTTAGATTTTAGATTTTTACGTGTTATACCAACTCATCTTCAATTAAAAGAAAGCAATTGCAAAGTGACTGGGAAATAGTCAATTATTGTTTGAGCTGCCAAGCTTCAGGAATTAGCATTGTAAAATTTGCAAAAGTGTTAGGCCAAGGGAAAGAAGTCATAAAGCACCATTTTTTCTGTTTTTGTAATCCTGCCAGATATCAGTGATTGTATTATAATTTAAATTTTGGAGTCTGAGAATTTCAGAGTTGGATGGGAACTTTGGAATTATCTGTGCTAACTTGCTATCTCATGCAAGAAGCATTCGTACAACATTTGAAAAGAAAGATCTTTGACAAATGTTCCTCTGGCATCACAGAGTCAAGCAAAAAAGTTGTGCTTATTTTCTTAGCATTGTCACCTAACTGTGCACCCATGGCTCATGAAATCTTAGAGTAGTTACCCGGTGCGATCATTGGCATTTCATCTCACCTTCCCCTGGCTCACTGGATATTTAGAATTACACTCTTCGGTATTATTTTGTATTGGCTTCTTCTTATCTGAAGTGTGAGCTGGTGTACTTCACTCCACATCCAGCCCACCTGAGTGAATGCAGACAAACTTTTCTGGGGTGCAGCTGCACCTGTTCTCCTGTGTCTCACTTGATTGGTTTATTCGCCACGCTGGAGATTGAACCCAGGTGCTCCTTCATGTTTTCTCACTGAATGACATCTTTACCTGCTGGCTAACAGGCCCTGCATCTAGAAAGAGAGAGCAGGACCATTGCAACAGAAAACAGGACTCACAACAGGCCTCACGTTGAGAAATGGCTCCTCCAGCTGCACTCCGTAGCATCAAGGCACTTCACGTGTTTTGTGTTCATCTCATTACTTCTCATTCCTCTCTTCACATGGAACACAGTGGTCAGGTTGGCCTGAGTGGTGAGGACCACGCAGTTTGCCTTTCTTATCATGTGTAATGAAGACTCTCTCTCTCTCTCTCTCCCTCCCTCTCTCTCCCTCCCTCTCTCTCCCTCCCCCTTTCTCTCTCCCTCTCTTTCTCTCTCTCTCTCTCTCCCCCACCCACACGCACGCACACAAGTGTGTATGCACACTTCTTCCTAAAGCTGATGAGTGGGGGACAATAATACTCTGTTTCTTTCTGTGCAAAGTTGGGATGTCTGTGTTCACCCCAGGATACAAATGACAGTCACACCATAATATATTTCTAAAAAACAAAAGATGTAAGAATGTAATTATGATGATCAACAATATTATTTATTAGTATCACACACGTTTCTGATTCTTATAAAATAATTAAATGTCCTGAAATGTTGAAATAGTAAGATCTTAACCCACAGTGAGATATCACCAGATCCTCACCCAAGTCTGCATTTACTACGCGTTCACCTATGAGTCAGTCCCTTGTCATGAAGCAGTAATCACTTAGGTATGTTGTATGTGTTCCTTTCCCTCCTCATTTAAGATAATGTGGGAATATGTGAATCATCAATGTCCCTGAAAGTTACTAACTCAGAAAATCTGACAAATAGAAAATAGTCATCCATATGTATAGTCAAGAAGGTTTTGTACTAAAGCACATGGAGCTTCAAGAACAACTTGGAAGCCAATGAGCAGGGAAAGTATCAGGTGTTCATGTCATCAAACATGTAGTCACATTGGACTGTAAGAGGTTAAATCACAGTCATGGAGAAGATCTGGACATGGTAGCAAGATGGATAAATAAGTGTTTAAGCTTTTGCAAGAAAAATTGCAAGGCATCTATTTAGTATGCTTTGGACAGGAACAGAATAATAAATAAATAAATATTAGTAAGTAAATAAATATTAATAAGTAAATAAAATAAATAAATAGTTCAGGACAGCACAGATGCTTACATATTATTGTCAAAACTAATCATTTCCCTGGAAGTTAAACACTATGAAAGATTATTTCTTGTACAGATTGTTCACTGTTCAAGTCACTGTTTTGGTCCTCATGAGTGACAGTCCGTTCGTGGAAAAGCTGAGTCCTGTAAAGAGCGTTCCTAAGTCAGTCAGTACCGAAGTCACCTCAGGTAGGATGCTCAGAAACACTGAAGGCTCACCAGGAACCTAGTGCACAGCTTCACCCCTGTCCACCCTCCAGTAACCTGCCTGTCATAGCAGAAGCAGGTGTGTTCCTTGGAAGTGTATAGCCAGCACCTCGGGCTGTGGGGAGGGTGGGTGGACCCGTGTTTCTGGTGACCTTTACACCTGGATGCACCACTGTTTCTCATCTTCTCTCTTAAGATGGGGGAATCCCTGGTGTGCCCAACCCCATCACATAGGCAGCAGAACAATGTGAGATTAGAGCCCTGTTGACCCATTCCTTCCAATAGCTGTGTGTTTGCCCAAACCATAATAAATGTTTGAGATGCTTTCATTTAAATTGTGAATCAGAAGCTCATGATGGTTCTTAATATGAGGAACCTCTTAGGGGTCCTTCTACCTTCAGCTCCAAATACCGCGGTGATTGTTTTTCTTCTGTGGAACTTAGCTAAGGGATGTCTTTATTTTCTGGTGCTTCAGGTAGAGTGATGATTGAGCTCTTACTGCTGAGCTTTTTGGAATTTTATTGTTGGATGCAGAGAACACATTTGCTCTTAGGGATGGACTTTGTTTGCTTCACACCTCTCCCCTTTCCTCCCTGACTCAATTCAAAAATTTTGAATAATTCCCTTTATTCCTTAGGCTCTGTAATCATTAGGAACTTATCCAAATTTATTCTAGACTATTGCACACGATCTTTAAGTAGAAAGTTTGCAGAAACTGGTTCCCTGTGTTTCTCAGGACTTCCTAATTTAGCTGGAGTCCCGGAAGTGTCCTGGTCTCTACAGCTCAAAGCATCACAGTGAAAGGCAGCAGTGACTCCTTTGTTTCTGGATGGGCCCTTGACTCTGGTCATGAACGTATGTTTTACTCACGCTGTTACTAAATACTGCCCGGCTCTGGAGGCTTTACAAAGTCCCTCGGATGTTTACTGACATGAGTTCCCCTGTCCTGCTTCCCCATGACTCTGTCTCCTGTTCAAGACTCACTTATCTTTCTGAGGACTCAGCACCAGGTTCGTTCTTCCCGTCCTTCCTGTGCACAGGCTCTTTCCCTTCTGCTCATCTGAGTAACATAAGAGCATTGCAAAGCTTTAAAAACAGGAAGTGGCATAGAAACGGTAAGTGGCACTCTTGCCCGTGGATGTGGTATTGGATATTCTTGCCCGTGGATACGTTACTGGATATTCTTACCTGTGGGATCAGAAGTTAAGACTTATAAAGGCCTCTGATGACATACACTGCTCTCACTAAACTTAGTGATGTTCTTGAGGGAAAATACTCTGTAGATAACAAAGGAAGGAAAAGTTCCATGAAAAATAAGCCTTATCCCAAACTCAAAACGCCTTTGAATAAACCTGTCTCATGGTAACTATTTTATTCAGTATTTCTTTTGACACAGGAACCTGTTTTATAAAGTCTCAAGTCATGTAAAGTGAATTTTCTATACGATTCTTTCCACAAAGACTGGATAGTTTAATTAAATAAACCCAGAAATTGCACATGAAAGTTTAACGCCCAGGATTAAATAGCTTTAAAATTTCCTGCCTTTTAGACGTTGTTTACTGAGGCATTAATTCACTAGTACACTATGACATTAATAGTAAAGTCATATTTTAAAATCTGTTTTCTTATTTTGTAACAAATATTGTGAACCTCACAATTAGGTTCAATTGCGCTTGTCAGGTAATATATTATATCCTCAAAAAATCATCATATTCATAGTCTGGTGTAATAGCCTCCTTGAAATTAGTTCACATGAATGAGCCAACTAAATAAATTCTTGATAACATATACTCTGCATTTGAAACTTACCGTTTACTTCTTTATCACTTTTTCTTTTCTCGCCTTCTCTTTTTCCTATTGCACTTTTTACTCTATCCTTATATTTGGGCTGTAAAACTTGGCTAACAGTAATAAGTGTTCACCGATTATTTTAGATTTCTGCCACTGGAGAAAATCAACTCATAAACAGAAATAGGTTATTTTGACAAATGATTCTGAAAGTTCTAGTTGATGGTGTGTTGGTGCCGTAGCTTTTGGGCCTGTGTGCAGCAGTATATCCTCACAGCCAAGCAAGCCCACTAACCTCATGACTTGGAAGAGGAAGAGAAAGAGAAAGAAAGAGGAAGACGAAAAGGGGGCACGAGTTCCACTACCCCCTTCAAGGGCTCATGGCCAGTGACCTAAAGACCTCCCACTTGGCCCTGTTGGTGTGCTACCTAGATAGAAGCAGGGTTTCTCGCGTATCAGGCAAGAACTCTGTCGCTGAGCTGTGCCCTCATCCTGTAGGTCCATATCTCAGCAATACCAGGGTCTGCATTCCTCAGCTTCCACTACTGAGACAAGGTACCTAAAGTCCACAGTACCTGAGGATATGGTTACTGTGGGTCACAGTTTCAGAAGGTTCAGTCTGGACATGGTTGAGTGGTTCCAAGGCAGAAGTGACATGGCAGAGGATAGCTCTGAACACCCATAGCAGCTAGCATGCAGAGAGAGAGGGATTAGAAATGAACAAGAATGCACATGTAAAAGTCACACCTCTGTGACTAAGCCAGACACACCCAAAGTGTGCTTTGCTAATTTGGTTAGAGATTTTTTTTTTTTTTTTTTTTTTTTTGGAGACAGGGTCTTGCTTTGTAGTTCAGACTGGCCCTGAGCTCAGCCTCCAGGTCACATCACAGCAATCCTCCTGCCTCTGCCTCCCAAGTACTGGGATTACAGGCGTGAGCCACCATGCCCAGCACTGTGGTATGTGGTACTGACTGCTGCTGGGCGTGAGTCTCCACACCCAGTATTGTATGTGGTTAACCAGGGATCAAACCCGGGCCCTTGCACTTGCAAGACAGGTGACCGAACGACTGAGCTAACTCCCCAGCCCCTGGTGAGTGATTCTTGATGCAGTGAAGTTAACTCAGGATCCAAGCCTCTAACATATGGTCTTCGAGACTCTCAAATCCAGTCCATAGCAGTAGTCAAAACCCTGTTATGTTGAGAAGAGATAAATTGTGGTCTTTTTCTTTGTATTCCACCTTTTGATAAAGTATCACTGGCTGCTAATCTATTTCCTCAGCTGCACACACCAGCCACATCCTACTCTGAGAAGCATGTGTAGGTATGTGCCTGGCTTTGCAACGATCTTCAGGCTGCCCCATCACTCTTGCTGAGAATGAGAATTGCCACTGTGTAGATGGATCCATCTGGGTGATTTTTTCTAATTCTTCTCAAATGACAAAATTATTGTTGGAAATTTCAACTGTATCTCCAGAGTTCTGGGCCAAATGACTAGGAATAAAAAATTATTATTATGCATATCTGTGTCATTAAGGTGGAGCAGGTAGGCCAGTGGTTTAAATGTGCAGGAAAAAGAAGTGAAGGAGTTTCATTTTCTGGAGATCCTGGGATACTACTCAGTGCACTCTGGAGGCTGCTCCCGTTTCCATGGAGGTAATAAGACTTCATTATTTGGGGACACTTATCTCAAAGTTTGTATCCTTTTCAGAGGTTGCCTTGAAGAAGATTTTCTAGCTATGCATGTAACTTTCTCTGGTTTAACAATAAAAAGTGTTCCAGCTCCGTACTGTAGCCACTGTTGGAGTAACAGTCTTGCTACTAGGAACTTGCACAGTGGAATGTAGCGACACAGGGAGAAGCCACTTTGTGATGGTCAGCAGCCATAATTCCCTAGAAAGATCTTCCAAGAAGAAAGGCAGTTTACTGTTTTTTAGACTTGTGACTACATAGCTAAGATATATAGACACACATGAATGATTACACATTCACAGTGTATCTGTATAACACATGCAACACAAACACACACACACACACACACACACACACACACACACACACACACACACACACACACCAAATGGACATCTACAGAAGAAAAGCAAACAGGTTTGGAGATGTTTTTAAATGTGCTTTGTAGGTTTGTGCATCTGTGTTGGTATGGAGTGGGTTAGCCCTGGACTGCATTGTGAACAAGCTTCATATTTTACTGAGCAGTGAACATAGACATTGTCGCTTGTAACCATGAGCAAATGACTTTGTGTGTCACTGAGGTTTGTGCTACTGTCTCTGCACTGAAGAGCTCTCCACAATCCTCTCAGAGACAAAGTGTTTAGTAACCTTAGACCCGAGGCCTCCATCTCTGCATTGCCTTATTTATTTTGTAGTACAGTACCTCGTCCCACCCAGGGGAGGACTCTCTGACAGAAAATGACAGCTGTGTCCCTGCTCCGCACAGGCAGGGCTAGCCAGGTGCTGCAGATTGCAAGCTTCTGCCCCCGAGCCTGAGACCAGCTGTGCTGGGACTGATTCCTGCCACCCACGAAATGAAAGAAAAAGTCAGAACTGGGTCAGGGTAAGGCCTCCCTCTCCAGGCAGGCTGGCTGTGGCTCCTGTCCTTACTTCCCTCTTTGCTCCTGCCTATACCCAGGTTTATGTGGTCCCCTAGTCCTGAGGCTGCAGTCTCTCTGGCCCTGGGATCATAAGTGGCATACTCCTATATCCCTGACTCCACACTCAGACTTTGGAACAAGTTCATGGCCCCAGACTATAAAGAGAAGTAAGGCTCTGGCCAGAACAAGCCAGTTTGTTTCAGTATCTTCCATCCAGTCTCCTCAACATCCCTTTGTTTCCTGGTGTTCAAAATTCATGACCTGTACTGGGATCCGTGTCCACCCTGGGTCTGTTTACTTCCTCTTGAGTTCCCACTGCTCCTTGATCTCATCACGACTATATGCATAGCTGCCCCTTGAGTCACCGCTATCCCAGCCCTCTCTGCACAGCAAAGCACTAGGCCTGGGTCTTTGACTGATATGCTTGGGTCTCTGCCACCCACCGCCACACAGTGTATCCCCCGGGACGCAGTGCTCTTTTCTGTGTAGTGAATTGCTCTCATCTTTCATGACTCATGGTGGGCGTCCACTCCCCATGAAGCATCCGTCTTCAAGGCTCAGTTAGATGCCCTTTCACCAGACCCTCAAAATGGCCCATGCGTGTTTCACACATATGCACTGATGTGCATTATAATCATCCATTTACAAATCTGTCCCCACACTAATCTTCGGGTGTCCCACTGCCAAGTATCATGCCCATTACTAGTGCAAGAACTTTTTAAATGTTTCTTGAGTGAAAAGATGAGTACTCAGTCTCATACGGATAGTTAAATTTCTTTCTGTTAACATGCCTGGGGCCTGCTCAAGGGGTTAGTAAAATACTCTTCTGGGGGTGTCTGAATGGGTCATGGAGTGACCTTGGGAACTGTATATGGCCCCTTGTCCTTTCCCCTCTCCGCTGTTGCCTTGGTCTGCTTTCTGTCAACATGAACTAAGCATACTTGCTTCACCACACACTTTCACAAGGTGTCTGTGCCTTCACCCAGCTTACCAGGGACAGAGTCCTCTTAAAATATGTGCACTTGACACTGCTCCTCCTTTAAGTTGTGGGTGTTGGGTATTATGCTCAGCAGTGGGAATAGTGGCTGATGCACTTGTGTTCTGTGTGCCAAGTCTACCATATCTGATCCTTTGCCTTGACTCTATAGATTGAGCTTCAAGCTCCACCCAGCTGGATGCCTTGTCTTTACTCAGTGCTGTCGTACCTGCAAGACCACAGGCTTGCACTCTGGCTTTGCCCATTAACTCTAGCTAGTGGTGAACAGACTCCAGGAAAACTCATTAATGTTTCTCCCTCTGTTGGTGATGGCTCCAGTGCTGGGTGGGATGCATGGCCTTTCTCTGTGAGAATGGGAAGATAATGGTATTCTCATAAAGGCTGCACCAGAGAGAAAATGCCACACTTAAAAACTTCTACATAGAAAACTAAGAAACATTGGACAAATCACCTTTAACATCTTTAGTCAGGGTGAATGAGATAACAAAATAGTTTGTGGCCAATGACTTCTAAAAACTCAAGACCCCTTAATTCACAATGAGCTGGTGGTAGAAGCTGAGCCCCAAGCTCTGCCTGAATCAGAGGCTGTTGTTTACTGTGTGAGCCAGAGGTGTTGGCCTGTCACTCCATTTCCAGATCTACATCCAAAACACTGATACTTTCCTTTCCTCAGCCATACCAGAATTCCAGAGTAAAACTGAGTTAGAGTTGATGAAAGATATGACTTGTTCAGGACAGAAGAATCAGTCAAATATTTTTCTCCATCACTAATATAACAGGATACACTGAGGGAGCTCACATATTGTGATCAGAAATCTGCCTACGAATATGATTCACCCACAAAATCTCTGAGAAGCTGAGCTGAGAGTTAGACTGGAAGGAAGGAAGCTGTGGGCCTCCCTGTTACACTCATGGAACAACTGCTGACCAGCTTTTAGAGTAGTTTTCAGGACTCCAGGGTTAGCCACTGGCGGTCGGCAGCCCCATTACGTCCCTGGAGATTCAAAAGCAGATCAGCATTTCTAAGCACTCTTCCCAGCGAGGCACTTTGGAGTATTTGGTGATACTGAATAATCATTGCTGAAGAATATCAGCTCTAAAATGTCCCTACAGTTGTTTCTGTCCCACGTTTCGAGTATTTGCTTGATAATAAGTAGGTTGGACAAGACTCCTTTCTTCTTCACTTCTTTCCCCTGTTCTCTCCTGAAAATGTTCATGATGAGATGGTCTCCTGTGGGCCTGCAGTGCTCTCAGTGTCTGGGCTGGCACGGCAACAGCTTCCTGTGCTTCTCTAATTCTCCCAGGGACTGGAACTCCTGCGGGTGGGGAGCAGGAAGACGGTGAGCCTGAGAGCTGCCCCTCAGGCACTAGCCCTCCTCTCAGTCACCCCCACTCCACCCCAGCCACCTGCAAGGGCCGGCATGGCCAACTTCCCACGTCCCAGGCCATGGCCATAGGGAGAAAGAGGTGGTGAATGGTACATCTTTGATATCTGCATTTATTCATCTTACCCTGAATGGAGAGGAGAGAAGGAAGAGAGAGGTTAAAGGGAGGAAGCAAGGGAGGCAGGCAAGCATTGAGACTGTTGTGCTTGTGTGAGTGTTCTGAATTTGGGAGAGAAAGAACCAGGAGGAAGAAATGGCAGGCAATTACCCCGCTGCCTTCTGATTTCTTCTCTTGTCAGAGGAAGTCTTCAGCCCTCCCTGGCTCTCGTCATCATGACTCTGCTGTCACTGCAGACTGTTGATTGCCTGTTATGTCTCAGGGTTTCCTGTCGAGGTTAACAATGGACAATGGTCCTGAAAAACCAAGAATGGTGCCCACTTTGGCGGCACATATACAACAAAAAACCCAGAGTGACATACAGGCGGACTTTTCTGTCCTGCCACAGATCAGACACGAGCTGCCTGATCGTTTTCTGCTGAGGAAGGTTTTGACTTCCAGTTTCTAGAAGCTTCGACCAGCCAAGGTGACCTCTGATGACTTGCAGCAACTTAATTGGGCTCTGGGATATATTAATGGCAGCTTGCTCCTCATTTTAATGATTGAGAACATAAATGTTTGAGCGACAAGGAGTTTAATTTTGTGGATGTTGTTCAAGTAAAAGGGTTTTTAAAGGTCTCTTAATGAATCAGATTAGAATTAATCTTCATAAGTTTTCAGCCATGATAAGTATTCATTTTCAACATAGTGATTGTGTTGGAGAGAAGTTTTCTGTTGAATGATGAACTGATATTCTGCACAATCTCTTTCACTAATTCAGGCAGCCCCTCCGTTCTTATAAGGTTGGGTTCATTTTTTGTCTTTGTCTTTATTTCATTTTTAATAGATTTTTTTAAGCTGAAAGAGATACTTAAAATTCAGTCACTGAAGCAGAAAAAGAATATTATGTACATCAAGTTATTTCACCACTGGGCATATTTATATATCCAGAGAATCTCCTGTTTCATAGGAAGTCTTATCAAAAGAACAAGTTTCCTCTCCTTATTTACCCCTACACCCTCTTTCCTTTTAAGTATAGTAATAAAGAAGAAAGGAAACAAAGCTTATGTTTATAGGGGGCGGGGGGGCTGCCGCATAGGGGAGAAAGGGGGAAAAATGAGAATCAAGTCATGTCATATTCTGGTACAAACTCTCAATGTTGAATGTGATGATGATGTGTATTCATAATGTACCAATAAAGATTTGAATTTAAAAATAAAAAGGACAAGTTTCAACTCATTGTTCTTAAGTTAAAATATGCAAAGAGAGAATTTCTAGATCAAGAGTGATCCACATCTTTGTGGGTATGGCAACTACTTCTCCAGGCAGAAAATAAGCAGATTTTTTTAAAAAGAGAATTCCTGGGCCGGGCAGTTAGCTCAGTGGTTCCGGCGCCTGTCTCGCAAGCGCAAGGACCCGGGTTCGATTCCCCGGTAACCACATAACAATACTGGGTGTGGAGACTCACACCCAGCAGCAACCAGTACCACATACCACAGTGCCGGGCGTGGTGGCTCACGCCTGTCATCCCAGCACTCGGGAGGCAGAGGCAGGAGGATTGTGATGAGTTTGAGGCTGAGCTCAGGGCCAGCCTGAACCACAAATGAGACCCTGTCTCCAAAAAAAACCTAAAAAAAAGAGAATTCCTGTTTTATTTCTCAGGGCCGAGGCTGGAACCTAGGGTCTCGCCCATGCCAGGGAAGTCCTTCACCCCTGAGCTCTTCACCAGCCCCTAGACTGTTCTCACTCATGCAAATACCTGATGTCCTCACTGTTTTTCCACATTGCTAAGAATATTCCAGGCACTTTCCAGTGAGAAGAAAGTACTATTACCATGTCAACAGCAATGCAGAACAACAGAGTGCTCTTCACCGCAGACTGATGGGCCAGGGTATCGCTCTTTCCTCTATCCTACAGCACGCCAATTAGAGGTGGGTTTTCATGCGCAATATTGAGATGAAGGCATTAGTTTATAAAATCCTATATTAAAATAATAGAATATATTGACTTAGTCATGAAAAATGTGTTCTCCTATGGGAGGACTCATTATTTGTATTATTTATCATGCAAAGAGAAAGATGATTCCACAGACAGAACCATTTGTGGGGGGTTAAGAATCATTTTAAAGGAAGTTGTCTTGGAGACATGGAACATGTAGCATTGTAATGATTCCAATAAATGGGAAGATCTGCTGACACTGAGAAGCTGAGCGTGTGTAGCCTCTGGGCTGTGACATCCCACCTCCCACTCCAACTTAGGGAAGCTGGCTATGGGGCGCGTACCCAGGCAGCCATCCAAGGCCAGCGCTGTGTGCTGGGAGGGAGGGGCTGCCACTGCGTTTCCCATCCTTCTGCCCCATTTTATAGAGTTCCATCCCAGGAGGACTTTACAGAGCTCCAGGACTCTCCTGCCTGACAGCCTGACCACCGTGTGTGGGATGGAATCTACACGGGCACATCAGACCAAGCACACTGGAGTTCTGCCCACTCCTATCCCAGCTCACCGAGCCCAAGGCTGCACACTGAGAAAGGCAAGCAGGAAAGGGCAGCACACACACACTACAGTTTCCTGCCCGGCCCTGATGCAGCGGTTCAGAAGCTCTGAGCTCAAGAAGAGTGGAAGAGAAGAACTCCATGCTCTACCCGAGGGAGCTGATTTGTTTCCAACAGAACAGGGAGAATTCCACGCCCGAGGACGCTGTCAGAAGCAATGCCCATCCGGGCGGAGCATGGTTAAGAAGGCTCCATGATGTGAGCAGCAGAGAGCAAATCAGCAGATCAGTCGGAGCTTAACTTGGAGCACAGTGGACAGAGAAGACCAAGAAGAGGCCTCCAGGGTCGCGCCTCCCCATGGTGCTGGGCTGGGCTCACTCGAAGCACCTGAGCAGGAGGGGGCAGACCTGGCGCTCAGGGTGAGGCTGTAGGCAGCAGAAACCTAGCTGGCACCAGAGGCTTCAGTACAACCTTTTGGCAAAAACAGCTGAGCTATCCTGGCCCAAAGGTGATGCCTTAAAAAGTAGGTGTGAGACAAAGTCCCACCTGGTGCTACCTGCCTGAGACGTCACTGTGACATCCGGGAGATGGATGTCACAGAGGACAAAGCCAAGCTACGGGAGATGATCCAAACCTATGGGGGTGTTTAAGTTAGTAGTGGGTTATAGTCAAAAACACATGGCTACAAGTCCCCCCAAAACCTCTCCCTTGCTTTAAACACTGTTAATCTATCATTCTTGCCACTTTCTGACCCAGTTCTGCAGTCCTCTCTCCTGAGTGTCTTGACAAGGTCCAGTCTAAAATATGGTGACTTCTGCGGGTGAGTCCATCCAACAAAGACGCAGGCTTGTAGACACATGGCAGGGTGTCTTCATCCACCTTGCTCACCACATCTGGCACGTGTGACTTCAGCTTCTCCCCAAAGTCAGAAGGACCGTGGAAAGGGAATGTCCGGAACCAATTCAGGTTGTCAAGGCAGCCATGACAGCACAAGTAAAGACATTCAGGAAAGAGACTCCGGAGCTGTGCAGAGTCGCAAGAATGATGGGACGTGTGTGGAAACCGGGGGGAGTACGTTGAGGGGGGTTGGGGGCAATGTATCTTCTCACCTTATACTATTTTATGACCACTCTTCAATGGATGACCACTCTTGAGGAGATGTGCAAGGACACACAGAAACCATTTAAACTGCAGGCGACACCCAGAACCAACAGCAGAGGGGGAACCTGTAACTGGGCTGGCAGTTTAGGCACCGTCTGTGACAAGTGTTTACTCTGACCCAGAAAAACTTTCTAGGCAGCCAAGCTATAAGATATAAAAAAGAGGCCTCACGCTGTGGGGGAACTGACTTCAAGACCCTCGGTGTGCAAATAAGTTGCAGAGAAAGCTCCACTGTCAGCGCCTGGGAGTGGAGAAGGGGGCAAGAGGGGGCAGAGGTACTGCCACATATAATGCAAAATCTTGAGTTGTCAATTAAAAAGTAAAAGCATATGCAATGAGACACGAACACATGGGCTTTTACGGGCGGTGACACCACTGTGCACCTTTAGAAACAGAAATTTGTTTTCTCAAAATTCCGGATGCTGGAGTCGGA
Organism: Petromus typicus; assembly: GCA_004026965.1. Classification (NCBI taxonomy): domain Eukaryota; kingdom Metazoa; phylum Chordata; class Mammalia; order Rodentia; family Petromuridae; genus Petromus; species Petromus typicus. The sequence goes on from PVIR01005324.1 coordinate 35,760, forward strand.
CATTAGGACAGCAGCAGAGCTGAGGTCTGCGTCCCTGGCTCTTCCATGGCCTCTCCTCTTGTGTCTGTGCCAGATTTCTTCCAGGAGAGAGTCAGACTGGATCAGGGCCAAGATGATGAGCTCACCCACCTTCCTTATCTCTTCCAGGCCCTGTCTCCAAGCACAGTCACATTCTGAGGACAGTGGCCAGGGTGTTGGCATGTGGATTAGGGTGACATGGTTCGGGCTGTCACTGACCTACGCGCGGGAAGAGACCCTGATATGAAGCCAGCGGACACGGTTGTCTTAGCAGACTATGACCAGGCAGCAGCTACTACAAACATGACTGTCAACGAAGGGTGATCACATCTAAAGAAGTAAGACGGGGGATGACAGGGTCTCACTAAATAAAGAATACCAGTAAGGAGAAATTGTCTTCAAAAGTACGAGTGTAAATTCTGGGCTTGAAAAGCACAGTGTAAACAGAAGAGAGAGCAGAGCGGCTCAACAGGAGGTGTGAGCGGGCAGAGGGGAGAAAGAGCGAACTATGCAGAGAGATGGGCTGATCGATCGAGAGCATGGAATCAGAAGAGAAAGGGAGAGGAAATGAACAGCACCCCCAAGAAATGTGCATATCGGGCATAAGAGAAGTCCTGGAAGGAGAGAAGCAAGAAAATACCTAAGGAAACTGAACATTTCCGAAATTTAATGGAAAACATTGATCTGAGATACGCACTAGACTCCCAAGTGCAGAAACACAAAAAAAATCCACAGCTGGGCACTGTAGAGGCAGAACGTGGAAAGACAAAAGCAAAGCAGCAAAATAAAAACGGCTCCTACCACAAAGGTGAAGAGTTCAGTCCTCGTCCCATGCGGTGGGGTCCGCACAGAGTCGATGACATAAAAGTAAGACGCCAGCGACTGAGAGCCAATAAAAATCACCATTGAAGGCGAAAGCCAACGTAAAAGCATTCTTCACAGCCGTCTGCTAACCTGGCAAGTGGCATAAGAAATACTAAGGGAGGATAATTCAGATTCACAAGAAAAGAGTGAAGAGGCTACATGAGGTAACTGGGTGAGCAGCAAAGCAGTAGAGCAGCCCCTTCCTGCTCAGCCGACTCACGAGAGAAAGTACATAAAACGTGCAGGTCAGAGGCCTGCGTGCCCAGCACAGGAGTAGACAGAAGCAGTTTATCGAGGAGAGAGAAAGACGTTAAGCCGAGGTTACCTTAAAGGCATGGAAATAGAAACTAATGGGACGAGCTCCCGAACTACTCTTCTCCTGCCTTCTCTTTAAAAAGCACAAAGTTATATTCTGTGAGCCTTTTCATTGTGCGTGGTTTTTGTTTGTTTATAACATGGACAATGAACAAGTGTAACACTAACAGCTCCCAGTGGAACAGCCAGCTCCCGCGGTCAGCTTTTGAGAGGAAGGAACAGAAGGAAATCAGAGCGTCTTTCCTGCCACTGTTCGCTGGCTTACTGCCCCTCGAAACTCCCGTAGACCCCCGTGTGGTGCCCAAGGGCACGGCCTGGGTTTCCACACTGTGGTGGGGATGAGCTCCCTGGAGCCCACATTGCCCAGCGGCACCGAGCTGACTGCGGCTGGCGGAGAAAGCGCTTAGCATGCTGAGTTCCATGTTTTAAGATAGAATTGCCTGAAACCCATAAAAACATTTTCAGTCTTGAAGAGTTGACTTTTCGTCAGGCCTGAAGCACATAATGAAAAATCTACAAAGAAAACCAAACACAGAAGCAAAAGAAAATGGAAGCAAAAAAAATATAAAAAGAGAAGGAATCCCATAGTTAAATTCTTCCAAAACATAAACAATATCAGATATTACTATCATTATATGATGTTCATTGCTGTCTTAGTCCAAGAGGTAGGAATCCCTTTAACAGCTTGATTAGAGAATCATTCATATTCGTGCCGTTCACCCACTTGCAGTGCATAATTCAGTGGTTTTTAGTGTATTCATTCACGGTTCTGCGCAGCCATCTCCAGGTTCCACATTTCCTTTTGCAGACACCTTGAGCTCCTTGTGCTCATCGCGGTGAGCGATGGTGGAAGGCATCCGCGCTGTGAGCACGTGGGATCCGGGGAAACTGCGAAGAGGCGGAGGCAGACAGCGCGCACGGTGGAAAGGGCGCCTCAGCCTTCGTGGCCTGCGCTGGCTCCCGCTTCTCTGGATGAGGAGGAGGCAGACGTCTTCCACGCCGTTTTCTCTATAATTTCAGCTTGTGGGAAATTCACCCCGTGATTCCATTGAAGCCTAATGGGAGAGTCAGGCTTCTGAAAGGGCAGCATTGTGGATTCCATTTCTCCCGCTGCGCTCTCTCTGCCTTTCCAGAGGGGCCGGGCCCAGCAGAATCTGAGCACAGTGTGTGTTTTGCTTCAGCAAAGAGGCGATTGTAATCAATGGTGCTGCGCCTTAGCTGGGCAATTTTAAGACAAATCCGTGCATTTGGGTGGCTGTAAAGAAGGCCTGTGGGGGTTTGCTTTCATATGCTTTCAAGTTTCAGAGACCAGAGTGGAACAGAAAATCTAGTGCGTTTTACTTTTAAATGACCAGGATGTGACTAGAATTTTCACTGCCAGCAAATGGCTATCACAAATTGCGCAAATCTTTCCTTGCTGAGACTTATAAATACCGAACTGATCCAAGAACCGAGTAAAAAGTGGACAGTGGAGGATTTGCTCTGTATCTTGCTTGGTTTGGGTGTGCCTGGAAGTCCTGAGATTAGATATATTTCTCTGTACATCAAATATATCGTTGTGCTATTATGAGCCCTGGTAAATACCTCTCTTCAAAAGGGCAGTTGTTCTGTGGACGGTTTTTCGAAAGACACAAGGGGAAGCAGTTTGGGGTTTGCGACTCCATGAAGTTCTGGGCCGCAGCTCCCTCTGCCGGCCAGAACGAAGTACTGCTGGTTCTTCGTGCAAGTTCTTCCAAGTGAGGGTTCGCCCCACAATTAAAAAAGCGAGATGAGGGGGCCGGGGAGTTAGCTCAGTGGTTCTACCGCCTGTCTTGCAAGCGCAAGGACCCGGGTTCGATTCCCCGGTAACCACATAACAATACTGGGTGTGGAGACCCACACCCAGCAGCGACCAGTACCACATACCACAGTGCCGGGCATGGTGGCTCACGCCTGTAATCCCAGCACTCGGGAGGCAGAGGCAGGAGGACTGCTGTGATGGGAGTTTGAGGCTGAGCTCAGGGCCGGTCTGAACCACAAAAGCGAGACCCTGTCTCAAAAAACCTAAAAAAAAAGCTAGATGACGGTTCCGGCACCTGTCTAGCAAGCTCAAGGACCTGGGTTCAATTCCCCAGTTAACCACATACAATAATGGGTGTGGAGACTCACCCCAGCAGCAATCAGCACCACATACCACAGTGCCGGGCGTGGTGGCTCATGCCTGTAATCCCAGCATTCGGAAGGCAGAGGCAGGAGGATTGCTGTGAATTTGAGGCTAAACTCAGGGCTAGCCTGAACTACAAAAAAGCGAGACCCTGTCTCAAAAAAGAAAGAAAGAAAGAAATTTGAACACATGCTATAACATGTGATGTTAAGAACATTATACTAAGTGAAATAGACCAGTCATAAAAAAAATACTGTAAAAAAAAAGGGGTGAACTGCAGCCATTGGTCCTACAGTTCCAAAAGACAAACGAAAACTCCTCGTGGACCCGCAGAAGGTGGGCAAGAGGCACACACAGGCCTCGGGACTGACTGAAAATTACACGAGGGGGCCTCCATGTCGGAACGCAAACAAGGGGAGAGTTACCCAGGGGAGCTTTGGGGGGGTTCTCAGGAAAGGTCCTCCGCTCTCCTCTCCCTCTTCTCTCTCATCCCCTCCCCTCTTCTTCCTGGCCGCCAGGATGTCAGCAGCTTCCTCCCCAGACCCTCCCTCCAACGCCCTTCCTGCGTGGAGGCAGCTGACGGCGGGCTGAAAATGTGACCAAAATAAATCCGTCCTTCTTTAAACTGTGGATGTCAAGTAGTTTATCCAAACTTAGAAAGTGACTAAGATACCTGTAGACAGCACCCAATGACTAAGATACCTGTAGACAGCACCCAATTTTGCGACTTCTTTAAAGAAAAAAGAAAAAGATTTTTTTGTTGGCTATTTCTTGTGTTAGCTGTGGTCACTGCCACAAAATACCTGAGAAAAACAACTGAGAAGGAGCTTTTTGGCTTGTGGGCTCAGAGGTTTCAGTTCACGGTCTTTTGGTCCCACTGTCATTAGACCAATGATGAGGCAGAACTGCAGGGAGGAAGTACAGTAGAACAAATCAAAACAGCCCCAAAACGGGTGGGGGCGGGACCAGGATTCCAATACTCCCTTCAAGTCCACGCCCCCGTGACCTCACTTCCTTTCCCCAGGCCACGCCTCTAAAGGTTGGAGGACTCTCCAGGGTACCGCCGGCTGCTGACCGAGTCTTCAGCACGTTTCAGATCCAACCTATATTTCTGTAAAGTCTTACTTGTCACCTGAGTAGGGGATATTGGGGTTCAAGAGAAATGAACCTTTTCATAGTAGTAGTGCTGAAATAACTTTAAATATCAATGCACTATATGTTTCTTTAGGTTAACTCGAGGATTTAAAGGCTCAATCAAAATTACAAAGTTGAAGTAAATATATTTCCTTTATATACGCAGTGATAAATGTGCATATGACTCTCAAGAAACATTGCCAAAAGAGGTGAAACAGAAAAATAAAATAGAAGAAATACTTTAACACATGAGATTTAGGCCAGATTCACTGGTTAATTCAGAATGCTTCTTCTACTTCTGGAATCAAAGACTTTTATTTTTCCTTATGTTCTGCTGAATTGTACTGGTTCTTCTTTGACTAAGAAATGAGACGCTTAGGCATCATACACGTATGTGACCCTGAGGACTTTGCAGTCAGCTTTCAGAGTTTACACTGCCTCATCTTGTATCATGTTAAAGCAGGAGAAAAGGCCTGCAACACACCCTCCTGCGCCAAAGCTGGTTATGTAGGCCCCACTTCCAGGTCTTTGGCTCACCGTTCTGTGGCTCAGGACCAGCAGTCCTTTCTGAGCACCTGTCACCCGCGGTTGTCTTGTGGTAGGACATAAGTGTGCATCTGGGTAAAGCGCACCCACCATGGACCCCACCCAACTGTGCTCCACCGCACCCTGCTGTCTTCTTAGGCAGGGATTCTGTTTCATACAGTGACCAGCCCAGAGGATTGTGTGTGTGTGTGCGCGCACATGTGTGTGTGTGTATCCGTGCACATTTTGATACCTGCTCATTGAATGAATGAATGTGGTCCAAGTACTAGGCATTTTCAAAGTTTGTCAAATGATTTGTACTTTACCTTTAATTGATACATAATGGCTATACATGTTTACAGGGTACATTGTGATGTTTCATACACACATAGACATTTAGTAATGATAAAATCTGAGTAATTAGCATATCCACCAATCACTTCAGTATCACCTTTTTGTAATAAGAGCATACAGACGCTACTAGCTTTGCATAAGTACACAGCATTTTAGTGTTTGCTGGCAGCTAACATGAAGGAAGGAAAGATGATCAGACAAACCTAGTAGAGTTGGGATGACACTTGACTTACTCTGAGAACTACAAAGGCTTGAGCCTGACGTTGCTGCACTTGAGGTCGCAAACGGAAGAACAATGGCTGAGGTTTTAAGACCAGCATGTGATACTGCATGATTTTCTATTATATGTTTAAGAAAGTGAGAGAAAGGAGATATGTTACCATCCACAATCTGCAACCTAAAAAATATATCAGACTTTCATCACAAAAATCAGTGTACGTGAATATTTATCAAAAATAGAAAAGCATAACAAGGAAATCAAATCAAAGTGGAAACAAAATTAAAGTAGGAGCAATAAATAAAAACTCAATTTCTTAAAGTGAAATTGACAAATTCTTGGCAAAGTTTATCAAAAGGGAGAAATAAATGCTACATATAAATGACTTGAAGGAAGTACAAAAGGATATAATTGCAGATAGAGGAGGACTCAAGAAATTCAAAGAGAATGTTTATATACATTTGAAATTTCTAGATACAAGTATTGGCATTCAAAATAGATACATTACCACAGTTAGCTAAATGAATAGAAAATCTTTACAGAATAATAATTACAGAAGAAATTATATACTCAAAAATATATCTCATGCACTAAAATAAGCATGAGATTCAGAAAATTTTATAATTCCTATAATTCCTTGCAAAAAGATAAGTTTTACATTATAAAACAACATCGAGATAATATACAAAAGTTAGTAAACTCAAATAGTAGAATAGAAAAGATAGTACAAACAAATAAATAAAACTAATCCAATCTAACTAATAAGCATTGATATGAGACTCCTACAGAAAGTTCTAGTATTAGAACTAGAACTTTAAATGACTTGCTAAATATGACTTTCAAATATAAATATATTGCTATATTTTAGCTATATTGCTAAAATATAGCAATATTCTATTCAGCTTACAGACACGACTACATACCTCATACATATTCATTACATTGGCTAGTTTGTTTGAAAATATTCATTAATGTCATTTTTCCTGTTGACAAAGAGAGAAGAAAAACTGTCTGATTGGATTCTAAAAATAACTTAATAAAATATAAAACTCATTGCTACTCTTCAAAGAACTAGAAAATGCTAGAAGAAACATCCTCTAACTTGTTGTGATGGCTACCATCATAACAAATGATAAGACATTAACTAAATGTCAATAAAAATTAGAAGTAACTTATGGATACTTAATACTCAGTTGTTTCAACCCGGGAATTCCTAGCCAACACTGTTAGATCCAAAACCTGCAGTGAGGTGAAAGAAGTAAATTTTTATTATTTAAGATGATGATATTACCTGTATAACATCAAAGATGAGCAGTTAGTTATTAGAACTAATAAAAAATTAAATCTAAAAACAGAATAGTCAAAACAACTTGGCTAGAATACAAATCAATAAGGAAACATAAATGATTTTTCCTATACAGCCTTCCTCACACAATACAATTAAAAAATCCTGTTCACCATAGTAGTCAGTATTATAAATTTCTAGAAATAATTAAAGAAACACATATAACTTACCAAAGACAACTATGGAACATTTGAGAAAAGCACACAAGCCCTAAGTAAACAAAGAAACAAAAAACTGCCAAACTCCTGAATAGAAAGATATCATTTCTGTTATTTTTATAAATTCAATACCATCCCAGAAAAGACCAGAAAAGAATTTTCATCTGCTTGGAACTGTTGACCTAAAATTTATCTAAAAGAAGAAATGTGCAAGCAGAGCCCAACATTTAGAAGAAAAAGAAAAGACACAGATACTGCTAAGGGTTTTAAACCTTCTTCTTGCACTGTTCCCTACCCTACTCCCAGCAGACACCTCAGCTAATTGGGAATAAAATTATCAGTAGTGTGGTGATCTGGTTAGCATGGTATCAGTCAGCTCGCTGATTGCTGAGACACAGTACCTGGCACCCACAATGTACAGGAAGAGAGATTGATTTGCTCATGGCTTTAGCAGATTGAGTCCATGGCCAGTAGCTCTGATGCAGAAAATCACGGCGGGAAGGCCTGGGGAGCAAAGCTGCTCAGTTCATGGTGTCTGGGAAGCAGATCAGGGAACAGTGTCAGAGAGGAAGAAGCCACAGCTAGATGGCGTTCCCAAGTCAAATAAGTCAACACTATCAAGTTTAACTTTCACAGGAACAAAAATACAGCTTCTTACACTGGTGATAAATAAGACTAGAGAAGGTCGCGTAGGCTTTCTCTTACCTCCCTGGCTTTCATTACTCAGCATGGGGAGAAGGTGGACCCTCAGGAGCAGGATTCACTGTCAGCGCACTTGCCCTTAAGTGAAAGCAGAGACAGGTTCTGCAGTCCCAGAGGTATAACTTTGTTTTCTCCATCGAAGAAATCATCACCTTTCTCCCAAGGGAAAGAATCAGCTGGTGTGGGGAGAAAGGAGTGGGAAGCCCCCACGGAGAAGCATGTTTGTGAGCAAAGTAAAATGAGAACCCCTTCTCCAAAATGCTTGGGCCTGGGAAAATAAGGGACTTTAGTTATTTTTGCACTTTAGAATATTTACATATATGCAATGAAATATTTGGGGGATGGGACCCAAGTCTAAGCACATTTATTTATGTCTTAGATGCATCTTGTAAACTTAAATTTAAACAATGGCAGTTAAAAGTCATCTACAAGTTACTTAAGGTTATAAGAACAATATACAGATTATATGCCAAAGCCATGCCATTTTACATAAGGAATCCCTAATAATTTCTCCCACTTGTTTTCCACATTTCCCTATGTTGGTCATTTTCTCAACTTTCTATCTTAAGCCATTCTTCTCTCCTGAGCCACCGACGCTCTAGGTTCCAGTTGCTCTTTCTCGGACCTGCCTCCTTCCCTCCTGTCCTTCCTGTCCTGGGACACAACTGTAGACGGGTCCTCGTCCCTCGGGAGAGCCCTCCCCTTTCTCACAACTGCATCTCTCCCGGCACGCCAGAGCATTTTCTTACTAGTGCTGACTGACTTATGCTGTGAAGGTGACTAACTTTTTCCCTGTTTCCTTACTTAAACATCCATATGCTTTGTAGTGTTTTCTAAGGGACACTATTTGAAAAATATACTTTTTAAAATTTGCAGTACCCAGCGCTTTCACACTGAGCTACTTCCTCAGTCCGTATTGTTGTCTTTGGGGACAAGATCTCACTAAGTTACAAAGTTAATATTTTTGTTTCCTTTTATTTGACTTTGTATAGGAAATCTGCAACTATCAATTATATATTGAGTTATTGAAATAATGCTGAATGATCAACATCAACATCATCTCTCATTAAAAAAAAAAAATCCCGTTAAAGATGTTGACATCGTGATAGGTTCTCTGGCATTTTGTGAGAAACTATATATTTGGATGTTATTGTTGACAGGTAAACTTTTGTTTTTAAATTGCATAGGTTTTGCTGTACAGTATGTCAAAAGCATACCCAAGAGAATACTTGGGCGTCGGAGCTCTGTAGGAGGGGGTGTCTGTGCTGAGCAGGCATCGCGTGGAAACAGCTGCTGCAAGTGCAGGGCAGGTACATAAACCAGCTACTGCCCTGCCGTGGAGGAGGGAGGGGCGGGGCCTGCCGCGGAGGATGGAGGGGCGGGGCCTGCCGCGGAGGGGGGGGGGCGGGGCCGCCCCCACCCGTGCAGACTGCTGCTGTTTATATCTGGGAGAATGGGGTTGGCGTCTGTAGGGGAATGAAAGAAAAGATGGAACGAGCGAACATAAGGAAACTGGAGAGGATGAGGACAGACAGGAGGACGGACTGAGCCCCAGGGATCGATGAAGTCCCCATGATCTGACCCGGGGACCGAACATCGCTCACCCCACGTACCTGGAAGCGGAAGCACCTTTTTCCTTTATTAGCTGGCGGTCAGCCGGAAGGAAGTAGAGCGTAACTCACCGCGGTCCTCCCGGGTTCTGGTGAAGGCTCGTGTTATCCAGGACGTGGCCAGGGAGCCCTCTTGGAACTGCTTCTGTGTCTCTGTGCTCAGGCTTCCTGTGTTCAGGGAGAGCGTCCGTTACCTGAAACGCTCGGGATCAAATATGTTTGAGATTTCAGCCTTTTTAAGATTTTGGAATATTTCCGTATACATAACAAGATACCTTGGGCATGAGGCCGAAGGGTAGAAGCAGAACCTACTTCCGTTTCATAGAAACCTCATGCACATATCCCGAAGGTAAGTTTAGTTTTCGCTGCATTTCATTTCAGTGCCTGTAGCCGAGGCCTGGGGTCAGAGGTGGCACTCCACACCTGTGGCATCTCACTGCTGCTCACTTTGGAGCATTATAGTTTCAGCTTTTCAAGTCAGGGATGCTCCACCTGTACTAGAATTCTTTGAATTCCAGGCTGAGACATTTTTCACTTAATGTAGTTTCCCAAAAAAATGAAAGTTTTTGTCCAGTTAAATAATATAATTGAGACTCTGCGATAGAAAACTAAATCTGGGGGCAAAATGCCCTCCGAGCTGAATCAGGAAGGGAGAGGAAAATGTTTGATGTCGAGAACGACACCAGCAGACACAGGACTTCCTGTGCGGCAGGCACAGAGCTGCCTAGGTCTGTTAACATTTGATTTTCCTCAGCTCTGTCAGGCACGGCTGTTCACTTAGGTGTACAGGTGGGTAAACTGATGTACATAGAAGTTACGTGAGTTGTCCGGCATTCAGAGCTAGTCAGCGACCACGCCAGGGTGTTGGCCTTCCCGGATGACCTAACTACACTTCTACTTCAGCCAAGAGCCAGACTGAAGCAGCTGGACATGGGCAGCCCAGTAGTGGACTCTGACCCCTTCAAGCTCTGTCTCATCGTCACGTCTAAGAGCACAAGTGTGGCAACATTTTAAGGACCATTCAGGACCCAACAAAAATACACATAGGGTCAGCGGACTGGCTCTGGCTTCTTTCAAGAAGGGGATAAATAAAGCTTGTGAAAAGATGCCAGAGGAAAGCAACGCTGGCCGTGCATCAAGCAAAAGAAAAAGCACACCGTGAAAAAGAAACACCCCAGGAGTGTGTACAGGCTTTGAACAAAATGGAGTCCGTGTAAATTTTCACAGGCCACAATACACTCAGTATGGGAGAAATAGAATTTTCTTTGCCTTTCTATAACTTCATTATTTTCTAGACCCCACATTCTGAATAAATTACTAAAATAAAATTTTAAAACCTATAATGACAGGTCAATAGTGAAGAGAAAATGGAATGCTAAAAATTTTCTACATGAAATCTACTTTATACATAAAGAAGCAGACAGATTAAAAATAAAAGCATGGAAAAATAGATGTCATGTAGATACCACATAAATGCTAATCAAAAGAAACTCAGAATGGTAGAAAGTAGACCAGAATATTCTAAGCATAATGAGGATCATAATGTGGCTTATTCACCAAGAAGACAAAACAATACTAAATAGTGCACACCAAACAACAGATATTCACAATATAGAAACTTATAGAACTAATAGAACTGAATGGAGATATAAAAATATCCAGCGTTGTTTGGAAACTTTCAGCACTTGGTCCTCAGTAATTCACAAAACAGATAGACAGAAAATCACTAAGGATACAGAAGAATCAAACACTAGCAGCTGACCTACCCTGCCACTTTTAGGACTCTCAGTGGAATAGACATTCTTCCCAACTATACAAGGAACATTCTCCAGGATAAGTTGTCTTGGCCCTAAAGCCAATACCAACAAATCAGATAGACTTTTGAGCATCCCAAGTATATTCTCTGGCTCTAATGGAATTAAATCGCAAAAAAAGAAGAAACATCTCCAACTATTTTAAAATCAAACAACAAACTGCTAAAGAACCCATAAGTCAAAAAAAAAAAAGATTACAGTAAAAATTTTAGAATCACTTTATATAGGGCAAAAATTAAAACGAGATATCAGGGATTTAGCTCAGTGGTTTTCACCTTCCTTGCAAGTGCAAGGTCCCTGGTTCAATCCCTGGTAATCACATACCACAGTGCTGGATGTGGTGACTCCTGCTCACCAGCAATCAGTACCACATACCACAGTGCTGGGTGTGGTGGCTCATGCCCACCAGCAATCAGTACCACATACCACAGTGCCGGGCATGGTGGCTCACACCTGTAATCCCAGCACTTGGGAGGCAGAGGCAGGAGGCCTGCTGTGAATTTGAGACTGGCCTGGACTATTTAGTGAGCTCAGGGCCAGCCTGAACTACAAAGTGAGACCTGGTCTCAAAAAAGAAAAACCATAAAATATCAAAACTGTAACACAGTAAAGTGGTGTCAGGAAAATTGATAGTACTAAAAGTTTGCAAGTAGTTAGCAGATCAATGATTGAGTTATAAATTAACTGAGCTGACTGGTAGTGATGCTTTTTATCTTCCGGTCTCCTTGGATAGAGAGCAGGTTTTTCTTTCATATTTGCTTCTCATGCTAAGAAGACAAAGACAAAAGAGCCACTGAATAGCCGTCTACACAGCATTGGCAAGTGGCCAGCTACACCCATTCTCAAACTCGAGTGCCTTTGGAACCTCTTTCTTCTTATGTCTTAAGTTCCCTCAGCAGCTTCCTGGACCCCTGTACTCTTCCCAGGTCTAAGCTTATCACAGCTTGGATTGTTCCCCGCAGGGACACAGAGGTAAGCTTCCTCTTTCAAACACGAACACAGTAATTCTTTGGCACAAGTGACCTTCTCTTCCTGTTTCTGGCCAGCTGAGGTTTCGCTTCATTTACCAGATTATGAAATCAGACCTGCTTCACAGCACAGCTGAAAATGACTTGCTAAAGAACTTCACACAGTGAGGGAAACAGAGCCAAGGAAGGACTCAAAGGGGGACAAAAAGCAAAGACTGCAAAGTTGAAAGGAGAGAGTTGGGTCAGGAGAACCGCATGCAGCACTGAGATTTCAAATCCACCCAATGGATCAGCTGATCGCCTCCTGTCGCCATCTAAGGACATCCTTCCGTGTTTAAAGTGCAAAAATATATTTTGTTTCCTCTGGGAACAGGGACTGAGATCAAGGGGGTGAGTTACCAACAAGGAGCTCTGGGATTTGAAAAACCCATCAAAGGAGCAAAGATTTGTGAAGCAGATACTATCAGTGGGAAGATTCTTCTCTCAAACAATCTCTGTCTCATTAAACTTGTCCCTAAAAATATTCTGACAAGTCTAATCTCAACCAGGTATAAATGAGCATCTTCTCCCACTGTGAAACCAGTGTCTTGGTGATACAGAAGGAGGAGGGTTGCCTCATAGCAGACTTCTGATTTATGCTGGTTTTGCTGAATTAAACAAAGGAAGCAGATTCTTCAATGAAGATAAAGCCTCTAATTAGCATGTGAGTGAATCAGAGGCTGCTGCATATAATCACTGCTCAGGGGAAATGATCAGACCCTAGGACCACCCACAATTTTTTTTCTGTTTTGGTGACTTCTCTGTGCAATGAATAATTAGCTTTTTGATCTTTAAAGAGGATGACATTTGAGAAAATTCTGCAAATAGCATTTTTCCTTTCCTTTCCCCAGCCCCATGCAATTCCACTGCCCAGTTGCACGCAGACTGCCCGGGCAATTTTCTTAGGGTACATGTGGAACTCTACCCCCACTACTCACAGGGCTTCCTCTCTTTGTAGTAGGAGCTCATCGGGATTTCTAACTTTGTGTTTAAAGCCTCTGGGAAGCTGCCCAAAACAGAAAGGAAACCCAGACCAGAAGTGCCACGTGTGAAGTGAAAATGCACGCATGTGGGCCTCCTGCTCAGGAATCATTAAGAAGTCCCAGGGCTGCAGAGAGGGCTGGGAGAGCTCTGGCAGTAGGGCTGTATGGAGCCTCCAGCTGGACAGATCTCACCCGGACTGTCACTTTGACACCGACTACCTGGCTTATAAAATGTAACCTGTCAGCGCCTCTGTCTCCCCAGCTACAGAAGCGTGGTCTCTTACAAGCCCATCACACAGTGGATGCAGAAGACTGAATACACTGCCTGACACACAGTTCGGAATGAATGACGTCTGTTCCCTTTCCTTGAGCACATACTTCCTTATCACCCTATCAACAGGAAACAAGAAAAACAGCTATTGCAGAAAGTCCTGCTCATTTCCTTAATTTATATTTTACTGTAAATAATTCCAGTCATCATTAAGAGCCATGATGTGGTATGTTGAAACAGGATTGAAAATTAAATCCTGAATCCTCAAAAGCACATTTTATAGAGGATAACACTACAATATGTCTATTTTTGGGTCTAGTTTTTAGATTTCACAGCCTATTTTCCCTCACTCCATATTACTGGTAAATAGACACAGCACTCTTTCGTTGGGAACCATTAAGTATTTTCAATAGAATAAAATCAAAGTTGAAATTTTCTTATAAGTCAGAAATTATTTGAGGAAGGGGAAAGAAATAGCTCCTAGGGAGTCAGTGTCTTGTTTCTGAACGTGTTTAATGGAGAAATCAGTGCACAATCACACATTTTAATGTCCTGGCCCGAGCCTGGCTGACATTCGCTGTGAGGGGTCCGTCTGCTGTTTCCATGGCGGAGCTGCTGTTCAAGTGCAAACGACACACGCAAGGGTGACTTTGCATACAGACCCCGGCTCCACCTCCAGATTTGTTCACACTGGCGCTCTGCAACCCAGAAATGCGTGTCCTCCAGCTCGCAACTCGGGCCCACGTTCAAGTCGGACAGCCACGCCATAGGCTCTCTTCTGCAGGGGGAAAGGGGTGAGGGCTGAGTGGGTCAGCAAGACCCAGCTCTCAACGACAGAACGCGGCTTTATTTCCACTGCTTCTCTCTGCTGGTCAGGGCAGATAGTTTCTGTGGATACTGGACTTTCCCCTGGCCAAAGACTTATCCTGAACTACCTTCCTTTCACCAGGCTTCATGAACAATACCTGTTTGCAAAACAGCCAAAGTCTAGGAAAGTACTTTGTGGCCATAAAATTCCAGCCTCCTACCTAGTCCATGTGAGGACTGAACAGGGTCTTTTACCCCATTGTCCAAGGGTAACCAGCCCAAACTTACCAAACCATGTGCCTGAGGAGTGCTCTGGCTTCCAGGGTAATGGATTCAGGTGCACCTAGCCTCCCACAGATCCTCAGGAAACACTGAAGACCAGGGCTCCAGGTTGGAAACAAGATTAAAGTGCTTTCAAACAACAGGGTTTGTGTAACAGCAGTGCTAGCATGGACATACATGTTCATGGAACGTCTCTGCTCTGTGCACCTATTTGTACGTGAAATATAGAGACTTGGAAAGTTTCAGTGGGTCCAGTGTACACAGGTGTCCTGCCTGACCTGCTGCCCCACCCCCTACATCAGCCACTGTGGGAATTGCTGACGAGCCGGTCCCTCCCCCAAGTGTCTGAGTGCACTTCGTGGCCACTTGGCTCATACCTGACCACGTAGTCCTTGGTCTCTGTTTAAATATAAACTTACGTCACTGCCAGAAGCTCAAACATGGTCCTCTAATGCTGCCCTGCCAACCTCACTGCTGAAGGCAGGGCTTTAATCTCTCAGCATTTTTGTCTGCACCTTAGTCATTACAAAGAGGAGCCTGTCCCGAAGGATATGTGTGAGGGCTGTGAGAAGACTCAATCCCACTACCACTCCACAGGATCTGAAGCTTTGACAATTTACCTGCCTTCCGCAAAGGGGTGCAATTTACTTCAAAGTATGACAACCAGAATGGCACTAGGGACATAATCTGAAAACTCCTAACTTGAAAACACATGACCTTTGCCCCAGCACTGACCGTGGGCCTCACTGTCTGGGCCAGAATGCAGCAGCATCAGCGGGACACCTGCTCATCTTCATGCCGTGGAGTCTGTCACGTCAGTGTGACACTCGCTGGGGATCGGAAATCTGGGGTGCAAATGCTCCCCTTCTCCTCAACCTCCAGGACTTTCACAGATGACCCAGAGCTACTTTAAACATGCCGAGCACATGAGGATCTTGTTCTTCCATGTGGCTTTTTTTTCCTACTATCATTTTCAGGATTTAGAAAGTTAGATATCAGTGAAAATGATTTTTCCATATAGCTCTTCTCTACCTAGAGTTGAAAACCTTTTATATTAGTGGAAACAACTACAACAAAAATCTCCATATATTCAATCTGTTTAATCCTTTTGCTTAATATGGTGTATTAATTATGCACGTGATGATAAATGCTAAAAGGAAAAATATGATTATTTAACACTTACCCTTTGGGTAGCATAGAAGGAAGGCAATCCATTCAAAGATTAATTCAAATGACATTTACTAGTCTCTGTTCTGAGCAGAACCCAGCCCTTCCCTGGAGACAGAAACAAACACTGGGAAAAGAAGCAGCTGCTAGATAAAAACAAATAATGATGAGCAGCGTGAGGCAAGAAGACCAGAGGCATGGAAGATAAAATTGCAAAGATAATTTAATATATAAACACCAAGGTTAAAGTATGTAGTCGAGAGCGAAGGCTTCAGTAGTGATGCCTCTAATCCAGGAGGCAAACCCTTTGTTTTCCAAAACTAATGCTTCTGCTTTAGGGTTACCTCTTTTCTTCCCTCTGCTGTCTCGTACTAATTCCTCACTCCTCGTGCATTCCATACACGAAGTATCATTTGAGCAGATACCGCGGAGGCTTTCAGGTTTGAGTTCCTTGGCAAATGGTTCTCTCATAGCTTTGCTGGTCGTCAGTTCTAACAAGTTTATCCCAGACCCAATCAAATGTACCAACTATCATGAGCTCTTCTCATTATGCATAGTTCTTTTTAAATAAAATATATGGTGCATTTCTAAAGAGATTTTTAAAAACGGCATTTTGGGGGAGCCACACTGAGGTGAAAACAAAGTGGAATTTCCACCCTCCCCCACGGTGCTAAATCGTATCACTTTATTGCGATAAGCTGCAAAATTATTTTTTTAAGGAAAACCTGAAATAAAGAAGGGAGTGAGGGAGAAAGATTAGCAAGAGAGACAAGAAGTATGAGAAACAAGAGTGATAGACGTGCAGTAGCCAGAGGGACAAGGGGACCAGGGCTGGAGAGACAGAGCGGAAGACGGAAGACGTAGAACGAATGCAGCTGAATGCACTTCTGGGAAGAAACCGGGAGCTGTGGAGGGCTCAGGACCACTTGCAGTTGTCCGATTTAGAGCAACAGAGTCTGGTTAAGGTTGCAGAGTCTTTAGGCTCTTTCATAAATAATCAGCACCTACTCATAAAGCACTGGAAACAGATACTGCATTTAAACACAGATGAACCCAAAATGATTCTGCCTTCGAAAGCAGCCTTTGACTTGTTGCTGTCAGAAAGAAATCCGGAAGTGAAATCTCCTGGTGCTATTATTAGTGCTCATGTTCTAGATAACTGAATGGCACTCTCTTTTGTTTGCCAGCCTATAAGACCAGACGAAGCAAGCTGTCCCTGTGGTTTTGTTCATCGAGGTCTTGGTTGCTCATTATTTACTATCCATATTTTACAAACAGTATAGTTAGGATAGTTAGTATAGGATCAAATTAATTGACCCTCCACCTCATTTTTCTCTTGTAAATATAGTGATAAGGAAGGACATATGCCTTCAAATGCATGAAAGTTACCCAAGTCTCTAGCTTCTAGAGAGTCCATTCATGTTCTATTCTATTGGTTTAGTACATTTCATCTTGCATAAAGTGTTGAAATTTGCTTCTTAGCTATTTCTTTCAACACTGACTTTGTAATAGCTCAGAAGACTAGAACAAGCAATCTCTGTGAAAAAATTTTAAGATTCTTGCTCTTACTCACTAATGCCAGATGGTTTAGAAACAAGAAATCCTTTCTGGAGAAAATATTATCTCTGATCTTTTTTTTTTAATATAATGATGCTGAGAAAACTGTTTAATGTCAAGCGGCAGCCCCCACAAACTAAACAAAAGGAAAATTTCCCTGCGTGAATTTTGTGGGTTCTCACATGGAAAAGCTTCAGGTCATTTCACTGTCAAAACTAATCAGGATAAAGCTTTACCTTTCAAAGGATTAGGTTAATAGAAAAAAGAGAGGAGAAAAAAGATGAAGAGGAAAAAAGGGAAGGAGAAGGCAAAGAACAATCAAAATATCTCACTGGCTGTGGTGACCATGCTTATAATCCAAGCCCTTTAGGAGGCTGAGGCAGGAGGACAGCAGGTTGGAGCCTGGATAAACTAGCGACTTAGCAATTTTGTCTCAAAAAAATAGAAAGAGCCTGCCTGAGGTATACCTTAGTATGAACGTTCTTTGTTCAATTCCTAGAACCCCAGGTGAGGGTGGGGGGGTTGAAAGAGTTTCTGAGAAGGAAAAGAAAATCTCTCTAGAAGAAATAAAAGTTGTATCTTCTCATTTGTACTGTGCAGGTTAGAAGTGCTCACTCATTTCTTCAGTGTCTTAGTCACTTCTCGTGTTGCTAAGACAAAATGCCTGACACCCAGAGTTAAAGGTGGAAGGATTTATTTGGCTCACAGTGTGGAGAGGTTTCAGTCCACAGTCCACTGGCTCCAAGGCGGAGGGGCAACAGTTCGTGGTGGATGGATGGTAGCAAAGCAACAAGAGACCTGAATGTCATTTTGGCCCCTTTCTCTTAACCAGACCACTGGGATTAGCGCAGAGCCAGATCAATCAGTGGATTGGTTTAGTGATCACATACTCTCAATTATGCCACCCAGGACCACCAGAGGCTTTGAGGGGCCATCCAGACAGCTGTCACACTCGGTGAGCACTTTCCAACTGCCAACCACCTACCACATAGATTCTCACACTACCGTGAAGCCTGGATTGAGATACACAGTACTAGAAAGGAGACAAGTCTGAGAATTCAAAAGGTCCTTGCCCACGCAGGTTTTCAGAAAATGGCATGTTAGAAACCAGTGATATGGTAAAACTTGATAATAAATTGGCTGTGTTTTGACACGTGGTATGAAATGCTTTACAACCCTTTGAGCCTAGTGAAAACATTTTGACTGAGCATGATAATGTAAATGGCTGGACTATGCTTCAATCCATATATTCACTGAAACTTCTCATTTCAAAGAACTGATGTTCTGCGAAAATTAAGACTGATATTAGGAGTTTCTGGAGGTCATGCTGAAATTATAAATAACTGACAATTCTGAGACTTAGGACTAGATTTATGTCTGAGGTAACAGACTTTCCCCTTCCTTCAATTTTAAGCAGACAGTCATGTTTGTAAAACTTTAAGTGACAGACACTTGCTGCACCTGTGGGCCCTGAGACTGCACATAGTCACACCTGTACATAAATAGGCTCAGCGGATGGAGAAGAGCAGAACTGGGAGCTAACAGAGCTGAAATTCTTGCTGTTGAAACACAAGTATTCAAACAGGTGGGTGATCACAAGGACAGGCCACAAGGAAGACTGTCATCATCTCTCCCTCTTAGCCTTTGAGACAGATCAGAAAACCGGACACAGCCATCCGAGCTTATTACTGCGAAAGACAGACTTTGTTTTGGCAGTAAGAAGTAGCAAACCAGTGTCAATATTACACATTGAGAACCAGTAAGTGCTGGAGGAAGGGGATGGTTATTAGGGGTAATGCTACCTTAGGATGATGTCATGTCGCTTTCCCGAGTAACACCAACCTAGTCACAGACTGTTTTTACTTGAGAGCCATGGAAGTTGTTGTTGTCCAGGGAAGATTGAGATTTGATTAGTTCTGCTTAAAATCATTCATTTGTGAAGCGTTTTATACAGCTAACCAGCAGCTGACCAGGAGATAAACAATTACCAGGTTTATCATGTTATCATTTTAATGTGGATATTGACTCCTCATGAGAAATAGTTCTATTAATGTTTAGTTGTCTAAGGTGAAATCCAAATAGAGACCAAGGGTTGCTTGATGATTTTGCTTCTTCATACACATATTAATCGAGTCTTGGAACAGACACACACATGTATACTTTTATCTTGACTTTTAGCGTTTATATTTTCCCATTTCAGAAGACCATTCTTAAAACATGTATGCTCATAGCTGTACAATTTTGTATAATAGTAAAATTCTAAATATCTGTAATGGATACAAATAATCACATAGTCAGTCTCCCTCATGAACTTCAGTTATCTGTTCTATTAGTGGCCTCAAAGAAGCAAACTTCTGTTATATAGATGTAAGAATAAAGATTAGAAAAACACCAGTTTTTTAATGCTGGGCTACTTTCTAACAATGTTTATGGCTATTTAAATTTGAGAATCAGTGCTGTAATTCTTGCTTTTAAAAACATAATTCTCAATTGATAGATTTCTGAAAGACATAAATTAGATCTTCTCAATCTTATTCAACTTATTGTTGCATCATATTTTGAAAAACTCTTATGTTCATGATTAGTCATTGTGGGTTAAACATTTCTATCCCTAAGGAAATATCTCTTTAAGTCCTATTTAATGCTCTTTGAAATAAATCCTATTTTATTTCCTATCAATACTTCCTCACTACTTTTCTTTTCAATGTTGCTAGTCTGATATATCCTTCTAGGTCTACTTACCATCAGCCTTGCTGTGTCATTTAGTTTTAGAAATGTCTTTTGTAAGCAGAAATTTCATGGCATGGGAATTTCTTTTATCTCACATTATAAAGAGCCTGTCTGTTTAGTAGGGGTTTTATCTATCTCAATTTATTATGCTGTCTTATATTTAGAATCATACTTTTACTTAGCATCATACTTTTATCTACTTCTGTTGTAGCCATCAATTATTCTGTGTGACTTCTAATGCTGTGCAGCAATCTTAGTCTTATTTTGAAGACTAGAAGTTGCATTTAAATATTTAGCACAATGAGTGTCAAGAACAATGGGAAAAGTATGTTGGAAGAAAGGAGTAATTTGAGGGGGTTAATGACAGGGTGTTTTTACTGTAATAAATATTTTTATTTAAATATTGACACAATAATTTGATCCACTTCATACTATATGGATACATATGTATATATCTGTGATATATACATATATATCATATACATTTGTACATACATGTTTATGTTGCATATTAATAACTATTTACAGTATATTTGCTTAGTGAGTTGTTTTAATTACCATTATTTCTCATTTTTACTCCCATTTTTTTAGATGTATGTCTTAATTTGACAAAGTAAAATCCACACTTCTTTCAATGAAGTGGATAGTTTAACTAGTTATAAAATTGGAGGTTCAGAATCAATTTCTATCTGGATTTTGAAGATGTTGCTCCGTGTTATCCAGGGCTCTTGAAGGAATACCATCAAACTGATTCTTAACCCTAGAAGCCTTTAGGAATTCATATTTATCCTTGTCTACTGAAATGCCAACATAATGAATGATTCAAATCTCTTCAACCATTCTTGGCATGTAGACAATCTTCTATCTGAAGACTTAGGATTCATTGACTAAGAATACTTTAATTAACACTGGGCATGGTGGCTCATGGCTGTAATCCCAGCATTTAGGAAGGTGAGACAGGAGGATTGCCAAGAGTTCGAGGCTAGCCTGAACTACAAAGTGACACCTAAAATAAAAAGAAGAATATTTTAATTAAATTATTTATTTTACTTTTCTACTCTTCTCTATACTTGTATAAAACAGGTACTGTAACTTGTAGAATTATTTTCAAATTTATTATGTATTTTTCTTATACCTTCTAGTCTTTATTAAGTTTATATTCTGCGGGATTTCCTCCACTTTGAGTTTTCAAGTCATTAACATTCCACTCTATCTGTATCTGCAGTATAGTTTAAGCAAACTCTTGCTTTTAATATTTATGATTTAAATTTCTAAGGTTTCTTTTTATTCATTCAATGTATTGTCAGTACATATAATGGTTTAATTTGTGTAAGAATTGCACTGTATTCATGTAGCCTTTTTTCTGCTCTTTCATACACATCGGCTAAAGTACTCTCCTGACATTTGTCTCTGTCTTTGTTTTTGGTGATGTTTACTTTGAGCAGCTGTTTGAATATTCTTGACTGTCTGCTAGAGTGTGTTTACAAATCTCTGATCCCTAAGGATAGAGGTTGTGACTGTGAGATAGTCACCCAGGAAACAGAATGAGCCCCTGCCACCAACATGTGCTGTGGCCTTGCCTTCCAGAAGCACCAGCTTCCTGGGCACAGCGCACCTCTTCCCTGCCAGCACCTTCATCACTGCCCAGTCCCGGGGGCAGATGTGGGCAGTGGCGCGGTGACTGGCAGAGCAGCTCCTGGCTGGTGCTCCGTGGGTTTCCGCCTCTGGCCTGTTCCTCTCCTCTCTGATTATTCCTGCTTTAAATAGCCCAGAAATTTCTTAAAGACTGTTTTCCACTAGTATTCTTTTCTGTTTTCTGATAATTTTGTAGTAAGTTTGTAGGACTATTTTTCCTTCATTTCTCAGGGTTTGGCGTAGAGGAGGTGGTAGACCAGTGTGATGAGTTACTATCAATAACCAGTCTCCTGCCCATTCCTGGTTCATTTTCCAGTTTGCTTTAAAAGACACAAACATGAAATCTTTAAACTCCAATAATTTGAAATTTATTTTCCAATTGATCATTTGTTTTATGTATTTGCTTTGTTTGCTTCCTCACTTACTTTATCAAATTTAATTTTAGGCTCTCTAAGGAACCCATACAATATTTTGCAAAATAATATTACTAATATCTGCAGAATAACATTAGAGATTGCTTTATTATATTACCACTCATTCACGGTCCTTCATATTGAGTTATTCCTTCCACTGACTTGTAAAACACAGATTGTCACCAGTGGTCACTGACAGATGGTTTTCCTTTACTGCAGTTGATCTAAGCTTCGACCTGGGAAAACCAGGAACTATTTACAATCCATCACTTTTGGACACTAAATTGCAGAAAATATTTTATTTTATAAGGAACCTCATATAACTTCTTTGTTCCTGGATTTTTTTTACAATCAATAATCTCTTTCCAAAGATTGATATGTCATAAACATCCCCTGGAAATACTGAAAAAGTTTCACATTTAGTTGTGAGAGAGATCATGGGAGAAAGCAGAAATGTAAGCTTTCACGCATCAACTGAGTTTAAATCAAAAGTAGTGAACATAAATATTCTGAAATAGAAGTTATAATTTGCATAAAATATAATTCCCCAACATATGATCTTCAGAGTAATTTGTTATAATGTGTGAGGGGCCTCAGTTCTTCTCTTATTATTTGCATGAAAGCATGTGCTTAAGGTGGGCTTCCTAACTCCTGATTAAGGGCCAATGGCTTTGGATTCTCCAAGTCTCTGAGAATTTCCAGCTGAACTGCCTTTGCTGTAGATGGAAGTACATTCTAGCAGGACTATAATTACATTTCTCAAGCTTAATCTCGTGTGCTGTGTGCCAGGTGACACATACATTTAGACCCTCCTGGGCGGGTCCTGCGTGGAGTTACGGCCCAGTCCCGAAACACCCGCTGCTGAGAGCAAGGCCAGGCCGCCATAGTGCTAGACTGAGCTTGATTCCAAACCTCACGTTCATACCACCAACAGCACTTCTTCCGTAGTCAGTCTGATTAGTAGATACATACAGCAAGCTCGCAGGTCTCTCTCTTGTCTTTATTTTCTTACCTGGACAAATGGGAGTTGATTGCACAGTTTATAAAGTTCTTTCCAGCTTCCAGCTTCCAGCTTCCAACCCTATGCGCTCTCTGTTGTCTCACTAACACCCAGCAGATGGCAGCATGGAGCAGGGACCTGCCGATCTAGTTCTTTCCCTCAGACCTGATTCTCTGAGTAATAATTCCTCCCCATTTCTCATCTTAAATCTTATGTAGTAACTAAAAATTTAAAATATTCTTCTGCACTAGTGTACACTATAAAGAGCATTTCACCATAAGTTTAAAATACATAGAGCCTCACTGTCTGCAGAAACCAAAACATCTAAATCAGTCCATGATATCATTACTGCATTAAACTTGGAAATCAGAAGATTACAGTTATTATTTCAAAATGTAAACATATACAAAAATTCACAGGAGTAATATATATTTATATCATACATAGCTCCATGTGCATGATATGAGGATATATTTTAAAATTTATGCCCAAAGTGTGCTCTTCGCTCTTTTGCTTGGTGTTTATGGAGCAGGGGCTGATGCAGGCAGTCTTACAATCCTAGAGAGACAGTAGTAAACAGACAAGTAAACTTGCCTTCACGGAGCCTACGTTCCTTCAGGAAAACCGTGATCGAGGACAAAGGAAGATGTTAGAGTGCCCCGTGAGTTAGATGGTGGAGAGCACAGGAGGAGAGACCACGGAAGCAGGAAGAGCCAGGACAGGGAACTATGTGATGTGCAAGAGTCTGCTTGTTGCCATGGCGACAGCAACGCTGGACTTTACCGGAGTGGGCAAGTTCTGGATCCGTGAGGGCACGGTGGAGGACACTGCATGAGGAAAGGCTGGATTTGAGAATGAATTTTTTAAATCCTCTCGGATCAATATAACAGATCCCTTCCATGTAACGTCCCCTTCTCCCATTTTATACCCATATGATGTTCTCGTTCTTCAGACTTGAGATAAAAGTTACTCCTGGAAGACAAGGGCGGAGCACAAGCAGCAGGAGTCACGGTGGGAGAGGAAATGTCATGCTGCTTCAGAGACGTTGCTACGTCACAGGCACGCGCCATTGGCTTCTGCCCGTGGAAGAACGTCCCCCTGTGTCTACCACCCGGAGGGTTCTGTTGGTCACCACACCTGTACACAGTACACCATCCGGAGTCCCTAATGTTCTAAGTTTTCAGGAGATCTACCTGTCTAAATTCAAAAAAGGCGTTAATTATACCTGGATAAATGTTTCCAAAGAAATATGTGTATATGGTATGGCAGTTGGCAATAATGCAAAGGAAATAAAAGGAAGCTCCTAATCTGCCTGCCCATTCTTCTATCACCTACCTCATATTTGGCCAGTTATTGTGTAGATGTGCGTTCAGATTAGGAAGATACTAATGTGCATCAGGTTTAGGTTAGCCTTGAGACCGGGAAGGTCTGTCGATTCCTTGCACATCTTTTCCTGGAGCTGCTCTGGACATTTTGAACTAATGAGACCCTCTGTAACAGCCGTGAGTCTCAAACCCTCCAGAATCCTCCAGACTGTGCAAGACTGCAGCCACAGCCTAGAAGATGGTAGTTTGGTTTCCATGAGCATCTTTGCCTCTCGAAGTTGTCTGCTTATTCGTGGACTAGTTGTTGTCTTCCTTTGGAATGGGACTGTGCAAATAATGATATTGGGATCTCCAAATGCTAAACAGTGTGTGTGTACACCACGGAAAGCGTAGTTCAGACCTCTTATATAACACTGAGTGCCAGCTGCCCACTGCGGTGGACCTGCCACCACACTGGTGCCACGTTTTATTGTTACTGCATTCTGCTTCCAGCCAGTGACTAAGTATCTCAGAAGAATGAGATATGATGACAAACTGGGGCTGGCCTGTGGACCGTCGCCCACCTGTCTAGCCTCACAGTCTGAGCTCCTCCTGCCAAGGGCATCTTTGTTGCCCTAAGTGCCCCTCCTGCTCCCATCTTCTCATAATGCCTTCCTCATGAATTTTGTATATATCTAATCTCATCTGTCACATATGCTTCCTGGCAGATTTGCGTTAGCATATTACATGAATATGCATTTATCTTGAGCAGGGAGACATTGAACCTTTTGTTTTTCCCTCTTCCTTTCTTTACATTATGTTTGTCAAAGCCACGAGTCTCTGAGTAATGTGGAGAGGCTCTTCTCTGCCGATGTGGATGAAGAGAACGCACCCAGACGCTGACCTCGCCCACTGCTTGTGCCCATGTATTCCTTCCAGCATTTTTATCATGGCTCATATGACAGATATGTCTGATGGCACGAGAAACATGTGGGCACATGCGTCTCACCATATCAGTGCTAGTCACCAGTTATTGCTAAATCTCTCTCTCCAGTCAGATGTGAGGGCAAAACTTTCTCTGGCCAGTAAAATATAAACAGAAGTGTCTTGCAGCCACTGAGACACGGAGGGTCACACAAGCCTCCAGGCTCCTCCCACTGCTGAGGTGACCTTGGAAAACACATTCGCTCAGCCCTCGTGTCCCTCACGGATTGCAGTGGCCAGAGCCGTCCACTTTGCCAGGACATCTGGACTCAGGTGTCACAGCATTGTTGACAAAGGTCCCACCCCTCAGCACAAACCGTCTATCCATCCTCTGCCCAGAGCCCATGAAACACCTCAGGACAAACACCTACTGCAGGACTGCTTAAATCAAGCTTTGATCTCAGCCCGACTCAGTCTGGAGAGCCACCGTGGAAGTGTGGACAGACAGCCCGCTCTCGACCATCCCAGGTGCGTGCCTTTCCAAAGCCAGCACCGACACGCGTGCTGAGGAGGGTGGTCATTTTCCAGACCAGAGTGTAGTTGAGGGAGCCAGGTGGTAAGTGGTTCCCAGGATGAACAGCCCTGGTCCAGCTGAGTGTCACGCACCAGGGGTGCCTTTAGCTCTTCTTAGACCTTCTGTGTGAGATCTGAGAAAGCAGTAAGAGAGAAGAGAGTTCCGGAGACATGTTCAACTGATTAAACTCCTCCTGAGAACTCAACCAGTATATCTTTGCGTTCCGGAAAGGCTGACTCAGCCCTGCGTCTCTCTGTGCACTGTTGTGTGGTTACGGTTTATACCTGCTGATTTTATGCAGCTAAGTGCAGGGAGCTGTTACGTGAGTTCTAATCTGATCTGCACATATGAGCTGTTTTCATCTTGAGAGAAATACACACATTTTAAAGACAGACTAATGGCTTATTGGCTTTTAATTAAAACCCATGAGAAAAAAATTTTAAGGAATGATTTCAACTCCATCACAATAGAAAGTCAGGGTTCCCCCCATCAATACAGGATCCCCTGTGAGACTCCCCCCAGTGACAAGCTGCCACCCCGTAAGGTTTCAGGAGACAGACCTTGAGACCTGAAGAAGCAGAAAGCATGTGAGAAGTGTGAGAAGAAAGCTGTCCCTTCTCCAGGAGGCCAAGCCCCCGAAGGTCTCTGGGCAGCAGCCCCAGCTTCCTTTGTCCTTAGCCTGACGCTTAGTGCAATGTTTTCTGCCTAAATAAAAAGGTACAAAATGACTTTCCAGCCATCTACAATGCTGTTGCTTTAAAACAGTCATAACAGTATAAATCACTGTATATCTATGTGTGCAGAATCCACAAAAAATGTGAAAAAATTCCACATTTTACTATTTTAATCAGGTGACCTTAAACCCTGCAATTTCCCACCATCCCAGAAATAAGGTCAAGAGAAAAAAGGGAGAAGCCAAGATGAGGCAGTGTCATGCACCTTTGAATGTTGCCAGGCAGCTTGGCATCGAAACACACACACCCCCGCCGTGGACTGAAGAAACAGAGGCTGACCCGGAAAACAACTCTTAAGTGTGGCAAACGAGAGGGGAAATGGGATTCCGACTGATAAATGAAGGAAAAAGGAAAGAAGAAACAAATGACATGTAAGAGCACATTCTGCTGAATCTAATCACACATGACAACAGATTTGATAAAGGATGAGCAAATATGCCACCAGAGAAGGGTGAATGAATCAGGGCATGAATCAGAGTCACCAAGAGCTTTTAAGGAAATATGTCAAGAGCTACCTGCTGGTTTTGTCAGGGTTTAATAATGATCTCACATCTTTCAAAGAGAAGAGACAACAGATTTCATCTGTCTACCTCCTCACTCAGGTTCCTGGATTAAAGTCATAAACCTTTAATGGAAGAGAAATCAATACTGTGGAGTTCAGTGCTTTATCTTTTGTCCTGTCTGCAGAGCATATGACCCTCTGAGCATTATTAACCTATTTTAAACAAGCAGGTGGCAATAACTGGAACGAACATACGAAGACTGTACCAACTGTGCATATTTACACTGCGTACTGATTAAGTGCATAACATTTTCATATTTGCAATAATAAGGCTTGGGTTCCATTTCATCTCCAAGCTTTGCTAGCGCTATTTTGACTTATTTGAATCTTTTTCTTTTCTTTAAATAATAAAAATAATGCCTAACCTACATATACCTCGTAAGTATGTTCTGAAAATGAAATCAGTTCCATAAATAAAAGTACTTGCATATTGCAAAACTCCATACACATTTATTGGGTTACTGTGTAAAAATAAATAGAATATTATTGTCACTCTCCTGACTATAAATGATAGGCTTTTTCCTGCTGAAGTTCTTAAAAAGAGAACTGAAAATATGAGCTCACTGGGCCTCCCCAGAGCACTGTGTGCGCACACAGAGACAGAAGACAGCATGTACGGAACTTCGGCACAGAGCCCGCCGACTCACGCACATGTGGAGCACAGCTTTTCTCACACTATTGTGGCTAACCATGTCTCCTCCTCTAGATCAGGGATAAGCCTTCCTTAGAAGCCTCCAGTACATAAGGCACAGAGACTGGCATAGACTAAACCCTATACAACTCTGAAAGAATAATTAATGAAAAAGTAAATGGATGGAGGACAAATGGCTGGATAGAGAGAAGGTTGGCTGGATGGGTAGATGAGTAGGTGGATGGGCAGACGGATGAACGGCTGGCACATGGATAGATACATGCATAGATGGGCGGACGACTGGATGGATAACGGGTGGGTAATCCCAATGGCAATAATAGCAACAGTCCGTGGAGTAGTCGAACCCTGTCCGAGTCCGTGGTAAGTTACCCAGGGTGCGTCCTAACAGAGTGGACAGGACTTACGCTCAGTGGTGTGGCCCAGGAGCCATTCCACATCTGAAGAGTCTCCTTTGGTGCCATGCTGGAGATGGGAGCCCACAAACGCAAGACAAGGAGTCAGACTGAGCAAAAGTCAAATGCAGAAACAGGACTATGAGTGACTAGCTCCAGGGGGGAACTAATAATTTTACCAAAAACAAAATTTTAGCAGGAGACTGAAACATATTTTAGACTTGCCATAATTGTTAGTATTTACCGCCAAAATTGATTACACGTCCTCCCCTGGTGGTGCAGGACTGACCTAGTAGAGGCTACAGGTAGATCAGGTCAATTTTTAGCTCCTCCCAACCAATCTATGCTCTAGGATTTGTGTGACTCTCAAAGAAATAGGGGAACAACCCTCCATTCTCCCAAAGTCTGGTTCAGCGTGTGACTCTAGGTGGGTGAATGGGGACTTTCTGATTGACAGACCCATCGAGATCAATCCTTCTGTGACCAAGAGTGCATCATGCTTTGTCATGCTGTGAAAAGCTCCAAATAATTTAGAATCAATATGGCACAAGAGAAGCATAAAAGGCAAAATTTGAATTTCATAACCTTAAAATGGCAGGAATAGGTTCCAACGGCTTAAATTAGTGTTTTGATTCTTCATTTTAAATCTGAATGATTACTTCAGAAATAACGCATTTCTTGACAGTGGCCAAATTAGGCCTTTTTCCACTTTCTCTGTTTCATTTGATTAGTTTTTCAAATCCTCTGTGAGTATGAACCCAGAATAGTTGGGGGGGGCTGTCTCTGACTCACATCGAAGTCTGCTCCTCGTGAAACCTCGATGATCTAACCGGGAAGGCCTTCTGTCACCAGTGGGCGTGCATGTGTGCCCTGAATAGCTCCGTCCTGAACTAGGATGCAGGCGGTTGACCGGAGTTTTTTCTAAGAGTAACGTTTGTCACAAGACAGTGGATATAAGTGAACAAAAAGTAACAGTTTCACACTAACCCCTATCTAACCCGAGCCTCTCAAGGTTGCACTGGGGGTTGTGCAGCTGAATGTTGTAAACGCAGGTGTCCCTACAACCCTGAAAGTTACCTGTTACTCTTTTCCTAGGGTGTGTTATGATTTGAATCTAGATGTTCCCCCAAAGGCTCATGTAGTCGTAGAGTTTTTTCAGAAGTGGCTGGGAGTAAGGGTGTGTGATTACTAAAGCGGCCCACTGATTCTAGCATTGCCCTGGTCCCAGAAGTCTGGATAAGATAAAAGGGGCAGAAAGATGGTACTGTGGGGGACCCATGAACTCTTTGTCCTGCTATGTGCCATTGGACTTGGAGTGAGTGGACTATGGAATAAAAACCTCTATAAACTCTGAGCTAATAAACCTTCCCTCCTTTAACTTTGGGTGTTGGGTCTTTTGTCTCAGCAGTGAGAGAAAAGTAACTAACACATTATCTTCAGTTGTGAAGAGAATGAGATAAGTCAGGTAAACTGAGAGCTTATAAGTCTTGTTTTGCCAACGTTCAGACAGACATTCCTTACGTGACTGTCATAGCTCTATGAAGACCTGAGAAGGCTTTGACCTAGAGTATTACGAAATGAAAGTCAAGCTCTGCTCTACAGTTAGTTACCTATCAGGCATCACTATGCACAAATGAAGAGGTACAGTGTTGACCATCAACCACTTCTAAGCCCCTGTTTGCCTCAGAAGAAGACACGGGTCGTTCTTTTAATGAGTAGCAGGATAAGGGCCAAGAATGAGCTTATACACAGTGCCAGAACCTTAAAACTGTGGTGCTTCCGGGTAAATTTGGCTTCTACGAGGTCAGTACTGTTCTTAATAACTGTTGAGTATATTGAAAAGTTAAAACGATTCTGAAGAAATATTACAAAACTAGCCTTTTAAACAGAGAATACCCAACAGTAGTGTTATGTTTTATATGGCATGAACAACAACAAAAATTCTACTTAACCTTATATCACTAATCACAACAAATCCATGTAACATTATTTCGCTCAACTAGATGGTAGGAGAGTACTGCAGTGGTATGAAACCCAAATTTTATTTTTTAAATTTTCAGATATTTGCTACAATCTGATAACTATTTCCTAATTTGAAATAGCACCAGCCCCCCCCCAGAACAAACCATCTCTTAGAAGGAATAAAAATAGCACATTGATGCCAGAGAAATGGGGGGTAAATTATTATCATAAGTTGCTTTCAGTGTTGGTAGCTACCAAGTTAGTTCAATTGCTATTTATTGTTTTTCCTTTGGGAGAGGGAAGGCACTCAGAAGCATCACATCTCAAATCTGACCAAGAAGAAAACCCAGTATTAAATTCATGCCAAAGATCAGCCCAAGGATTCACATATTCAACACACACCCCGTTGGTTTTCCACATGAGACAATTTGGAGAAATGTCTTTGTGCTTTTCCATACTCTGCAGGTGTGACCAGAGAAATCTCACGTGGATTGTTTGTTTGTTTGTTTGTTTGTTTGAGACAGGGTCTTGCTTTATAGTTCAGGCTAACCCTGTGCTCACTATGTAGTCCAGGTGAGCCTGGAACTCATAGCAAACCTCCTGCCTCTGCCTTTCAAGTGCTGGGATTGCAGGCATGAGTCACCACACACTGCTCTGTGGTACTCGGTACTGATTGCTGGTGGGCGTGAGTCACCACACCCAGCATTGTTGTATGCGGGGATTGAACTGGGGACCTTGCACACTTGCAAGGCAGGCGCCGGAACCACTGAGCTAAATCCCCGGCCCTCACATGGATTTTTTACAGTTGGAAGTCATATCCTTTTTTATGTGAAGGTTTAAGCAAGGTCTAGATGGAGCTGATTCACTGGGGAGGGGGTGGACATAGGACAATGACCAAAAATCAGGGTTTAGGTAAAGTGATTGACTCCTCTAAGAAAAAAAAAAAAAGAGAGACTTGAGTCGATACTGTGCTGTAGTTTGAATTTTGACTGTCTCCTAAATGCCTCCGTGTCAAGGTTTGGATCTAACATGGCACTGCTGGGAATTGTGGAAACTAACAAATGGAGAATTCTTCAGGTCACTGGGAGGTGATCTAATGGGGGACTGTAGGACCCCAACACCTTCCTCTCCTATTTTTATCCTAAATATGAGATGAGCAATTTCGCTCCACCATCTGTCCCGCCATGATGTGCTACTTCTTTAGACAGAGCAAGAGGCAGCCACTCCCAGACCAGAGCCTCCAACACGGGACCAAATAAACCTTTTCTCTTTGTAAGCTGATTCTTGAGTGCTTCATTCTCTTGCTAGTAAGCTGACTAACCCACTCTAAAAGAAATAGTATCTTTTGTACTTTTCACTTGCTTTTAAGAAATTTATTATTCTGTGATTCTTAGTTTTTTGAATGGATTTTATTTTGCTAGACACAAATTTCTCTTTTTTGTTTTTCCATGTCTTACTCTCTTCTTTGTATGTTTCCCTTTTTATTGATGGAGTCTTTGAATCTATCTGAGGGTTCTAAGTTCAGTACATAAAATAGAGGAAGTAGTCTGTGTTATGCAATTATGTTTTGTACTAATTATAAGTGCTATCTAATTGTTTACTAATGACATTTATCAGTCTTTATTATCCATTGCTAACTTAATATTCAAAAGTTGCAACAGTTTCCCCTGACTTATTTCTCATTTAAAACTGATAAATTAAACTTTCTCTTTCTTTCTCTCTCTCTTTTTCTCTTTTTCTCTCTCTCTCTCTGTCTCTCTCTCTGTTTCTCTCTCTCTCTCTCTCTCTCTGTCTCTCTCTCTCTCTCTCTATCTCTCGATTATTTTCTGCTGAAACTTGTTAGTCCTGTTTCTCCAAATTTATCATAGAAGGGAAAACCAACCACTCCTGTGGATACTGTAAATCAGAGCAGTGGTCCGTAGAAATTCAGGATGTATGGATACATGAAGCTATTAAATCAGGCTGAGCTTGTTGAAGTGTGAAAGAGAACTGTATATCTTTCAAGACACTGTACAGAAGTGAAAGGGAAAAAATAAGATGCAGGTTCCATCCAAATGAATCATACTTTAAAATATTCCACACCAGTTTCTCTACCTGAAGATTTTGGCTGAGTTAAATATAACATCTGATTTGGGGAGAAGTTTCAATGTAAATAAATGCTTGTTTTTATCAGAATCCAGAAAGAGATCCACTCAGAATGATGAAATTAGACACTGTGATGAGTCATACATTTCTGCCTTGACAAGTTCCTGTTTTAATGTCAGACATTTGGTGATTAATTTCACATTCATTATTTTCTATATTTGCATAAAGTCCAGCCAGGCTGCTATACAAATGCTCTTCGTTAATTAGATTTGGTTGTATTGCCTGCACTGGGTATAGAAACTATATTTACAATAAATATTTCCAATAGAAATTAATTCTGTGCAAATATTAATGCAGTAATAAAAATCCTACAAGGAGGTTTATTTTTCTTCCTGCTTCCAAACAAAAAGACAAAAATGAAACCTAAAATTTCTGTGGGAAGAGTCATAAACACAAATTTTAGTAGTTGGAATAAAAAGTATTATATTTTTGTCTCAAATTATCTCAAATCATGTAAATTACTCCATTGTAAAAGCGGGAAACTATCATATGTTCTGCTGTTCACTGTTGATCATACGTAACTTTGCATATTTTAGGATGAATGTTTAGAATGTTACAGCCCCTGTGGTGACTTTGGGGAAGTTTTAACACAGAGACTACTACAAGTTTTTTTAATTGGCTACATTTTTGCTTTGAACCATAGTTTTTACGATAAATTCACTGGAAACCAAGGCAAAGTTAGAAGCTGGGTTAGTTTCCCATCCCAGAAACCACCCACCCTGCATCTGCTTGTTACCTGAGAGCTCTGTAACCCGGAGGCTTGCTGAGTGCTCAGAGTGCTCCAGGCTGTGTGCAACGTGTCGCCTGGCCTAGGCTCTTCCCCTGACAGCTGGGAGGACCTGGTCTCGGGTCACTCTGGCTGGGGGCATAAATGAGCACCCAGCAGGCAGCAGACAGAGCTCCTGCTTCCCGGCTGGATGTCCGTCAGGGTTTGCCCCCAGATTCCAAAGACCTGTGTTCCTTGGCTACAGCTTGCTGCCCTGCATCCAGTCACACTGACCTCCACTCCCACCTTCCTCTTCTGCCTGCAGAAGAAGACCAGATCATAAGTCCAGCCCAGACATGACTTCACAGCGTGGAGTCACCTGACCTGGACTTTAGTGACCACTGCCACATTCCTGCCAGCAGCACAGAGATGAGTGAACAGTGGCATAACCATGGAGCAGTGGGAACCGGGGGCATCTGCAGCCTACAGGCTCTGCATCAGCCGCCTCAAGGCTACCTACACCCCGTGAGAAAGAGGGCGCCTGTGAATCCTGGCCTCACGGAGCACAACATCAATGACAGGAACAGTTCTTCCTTCTATTCCCTTTTAAAGGGATACACGATTCTCAGCAAGGTAGTTCCCCTCGTGACACTTCTGTAGCATTCTCTAGAAAAATCCGTGATGCCAGAGCTACAGTTGGCTCAACCTGGACTTCCCAGTGTTTTCTTTGAAAAGAAATTCCAGCCTTTCTTGTTGGCCTTTGTGCCTTGTGTGTCCTTTAATAGATTAAGAAGGATGGTGTAGTTACTTTTGTAGTGCTGAGGCTTAAACCCAGAGCCTTAAATGCAGAGCAAGCACTCTGTGACTGAGCTACACTCCCAGCCCAAGATGCTATTTACTGCATCCTTAGCAGAAATAAGGAGCAATTGCTCTCCTAATAGGAGAAAGGAAGAGAAGCACGGTGATTTCCCTTGAATACCACAACAAAACTGGTGAAATCTCTTTGGTAACGGCCCAGGTACAAAGGAGCAGCACTACAGAAAGGGAAGTCATGTGGCCGAAAGGCCATGGGAGCGCCATCTTATTCTTTAGCTATTTTGTCATAACAGCGGTATGCATTTGAGAATGGTGCTTTGGGGGGTACCTGTCAATACAAAAAGTACTTTTAAGTTACAACTAAGTTGATTATAAGAAAATGTTTTGCTCAAACTAAACAGAATCCTAGGAAAGACTGCAGAGGAGACATCATGGGCAGGAGTTGATCACAATGCCACCTTTCACATGGAGGCAATTTCTTAACCTTGTGACATTGTGAACACTATAGCTGTGGCCTGAGGAGTTGTGTACCTCCCCTGTTCCTTGTCTGTCCAAGGTGTCCTTGGACCTGGCATGACAGTCCTCCTGTAGAAGATCCTTCAGATGGAAGAGGACTGATAAATACAGAATAACGCATCACAGAGAGGATGGACACCGTGGGCAAATGAACAGAACAAGCTGGGGATCTCCACACCCTTCCCTCAGATGATCATCAGACCGGCAACATACAGAGGACTCTTCACTTGTGGACTCAGTTTGTCTAGAAGGGAGGCCCGGCTATAGCTCAGATTGGTCAGTGAAGGCTCAGGCTTCTCTGCACAGCTTTCAAAGCCTGTCTCCTGTCCACAGGCAGATCTCAGAGTCCTTAGAGAGATATCGGCCCAGGATTTCCCAATGAACCCACACAGGAGAGGATGTTTTAATGTTCTTTAAGTATTTATCTGAGACCCTATAGAAGCACAGGTGACTGGGATTCAGGTCATAACTCAAGACCAGTTGTAAGTTAAAACTAAAATTCTGGCCATAAATCAAGGTATCGGGCCAGTTATAATACAAGAGTCCACTGTAGAGAAATAGAAAGTAGTTTTACACTGACATCTTCTCTAAGTTAGGTAAAAATATCGTAAGAAGTCACATAGAGCTGAGCCTTTGAGAGTCATGTCAAAGGTGAAACACATTAGCACTATCGATGGAGACGCATCCATAGAGAGCAGGTCTCACAATACAGACAAAATAACCAGGCCTGTGTACTTCTTCAAAGACAGATGCCAGGCCCAATGGTAACCAAGACCTCTGGTGATCGTCATCCCCTGGAAAAGGTCTTTGTTTTCTCCATACACACTTGTTACGTGACTTGTTTCTCCACTGGATCACTTTACCCAAATGACTATTCCTGTAACCGTATTGGTTGATCATAGCTATAACCCACGTTGTCCCCACATAGGCTTTGCTCTATAAAACTTCCCTGCAAAGTAGCATCCCCAGCTACCCACCGAGGTCCTCTTCTGCCCCTCAGGAGCTCTCCTCTCCATGAACATCTACTCTTTTTTTTTTTTTTTTTTTAGGTTTTTTGAGACAGGGTCTCGCTTTTGTGGTTTAGGCT
The DNA here is from genome assembly GCA_004026965.1 of Petromus typicus. Classification (NCBI taxonomy): domain Eukaryota; kingdom Metazoa; phylum Chordata; class Mammalia; order Rodentia; family Petromuridae; genus Petromus; species Petromus typicus. The sequence continues at coordinate 71,185 of PVIR01005324.1, forward strand.
GGCCCTGAGTTCAGCCTCAAACTCACATCACAATCCTCCTGCCTCTGCCTCCCGAGTGCTGGGATGACAGGCGTGAACCACCACGCCCGGCACTGTGGTATGTGGTACTGGTTGCTGCTGGGTGTGGGTCTCCACACCCAGTATTGTTATGTGGTTACCGGGGAATCGAACCCGGGTCCTTGCGCTTGCAAGACAGGCACCGGAACCACTGAGCTAACTCCCCAGCCCTGAACATCTACTCTTAACCTCTGTTGTTCCAGAATTCATTCTTAGATTTTAGAGAACATGAACTCAGTGTATCACGTGTCTAACAGGTTGGGAGACAGAAAATTTTCATATTTCATCTCCTATTTCAAAAGAGTTGTACATTGTGACAAATGACCAGGCAGAGGGGCTGGAGCTGTGATATACAGTGGGGTAGGAAAAGAAGGTTAGTTGATGTCCAGGATTCCTTCTTCCTCAGCCCTCTGTCCATGAGGAGAAGAACATGAGACTTTTGGTGTCTTCCACCAGGGAAGTTCACTGCCTGATGTGAAGCACAGAGTGATCTTGACCTGGTGGAAGTGCCATCATGCAAAACAGCATATTCACAGTGCGCCGTATGTTTCACTGTTGCCACTCTGGGATGGCAAAGCCAAGTCTGCGTAGCGTGAGAGGAGCCTTCCCCGCGCTCAGGGTCCCTGTGCCCTGGCTGCTACAGTTGCTTCACCCTACTCCCGTGAATCCCATCTCTAGGCCTGCCTGCTTTTCTCTAAAAACCACCCCGAGGCTCTACGCTGAGTGGGGAGAAGCAGGAGTAGCCGGTAAGAGACGAGGGACAGCTCTGAGGGCTGCAGCCCATGCCATGGCCACTTGTGGGGACAGGCCTGTGGCAGGCCACTCACCAGGGGACATCCCTGGGTACTTTCAGCCCAGAGGGAGGACTGGCCCCCCAACGCAGCACTTCACCTTGTTACACTTTGCATCCCCCGTCCTGGCTGGAGCAAGTGACTGCAGCTCCATGCCAGCTGCCAGGACATTCACTGTTTTCCTCTCGAGCTTCGTCCCCTAAGCAGTTCGCTCCTGGGTTCAGCATCTGAGCTAACTGTGGCATCTCAGCTGAACGAGTCGGGTCCTCAGGTGTTTAAGCACGGCAGGACTGTGTGATGGGAGGGGGAGAAAGAAAGAAAACTGTATTAGCACCTTCTTTATTAGTCTTCTTTCCCACTGTGGAAATAGAACATTTCCTTTCATTTCCTTTCTCTATATATAAAAAGAGATAGAAATCTCCCAGACCTTGTCATGGATAAAATGTTTTGAGAATTGTATAGGGCAAAGCCATTCATTAAATTGAATGAAAATCCACTTATATTTTATACTTTATATTTTTCAATCTTAAAATCCAACTTTATAATGGCTATAGTCATAGTGACCAACCTCTACGGAGTTTTTCCTGTCCAGATTTTTTTATCATACACCACTGTGTTCAGTCCTCACAACCACAAATTAAGGAGTATTATCCCTATTTGATAAATAAGGAAACTGAGGCAGAAGAGGCTAAGGAATTTGTCTAGGCTCACCCAGCTAGTAAGAGAGAGCTTTCAACTTGAGCCCAGAAAGGCCAGGTTCTTCTCCATTGTGCTTCAGCTGTTCTGAAAAACAAATTATTCAAAAAGTCCTGGGCTGGGGATTTAGCTGTGATTCTAGTGCCTGTCTTGCAAGTGCAAGGGCCTGGGTTCATTCCCCAGAAAACACATACAACAATGCTGGGCATGGTGACTCATGCCCAACAGCAATCAGTACCACATACCACAGTGCCGGGCATGGTGGCTCACGCCTATAATCCTAACACTTCGGAAGCAGAAGCAGGAGCACTGCT